>JAUESE010000015.1:6413995-6429153 GCA_032274725.1 Malacoctenus triangulatus
GAGAGAGAGAGAGAGAGAGAGAGAGAGAGAGAGAGAGAGAGAGAGAGAGAGAGAGAGAGAGAGAGAGAGAGATTTCCTTTAACAAATGCCCAAACCTGGATGTAGAGCGGTCTGATCCACAGTGTTGGCCGCTGTTAGGTCGTTTTATCAATTAGTAGTGGAGAGACTGGGACCATGGTCCCGAATGCTGCCTCCTGATTGGTCCAGCGGCACAACTCGTAATATGCAGCGCTCCCATATAAACCCGTGCAGACTTGACATCGGCGCTATCTGTCATGCAAGTCAAAGGGATAGTGAGGGGTCCAGTGTAGAGACATTGCTGGCAGCCTACTTGTAATTGCCGACGTTCGTCCCGGTTAATTTCGCGCTGCAGAAGCTTTTTGGAGCGTCATTCCTATGATTTACGCACAAAGCGGGAGGCGCCTCTTTACATTTAGTTGTATCATCTGTGTTGAGAGGACGATGCCTTTGAGGACCGGACTTTTTCTCCTGATGGTGCTGAACGCATCTGCATATGAACTGGATCAAAACGAGTCCTATTCGCCCAGGAGAACACGCTTTTCTACCAACAGCCCTTGTAAGTAACACACTGCCTCCATCTGCATATCTCTGAGTGCACTGCTTAGGGCTTTTTCTCTCTCTCTTTTTAATTTCTACATTTCATTCCCACAAGATCCAGCCTTTCCTTTGCTCGCACACTGTATGGAGATTTATTCCTGTCATAATTACTGGCCTATGCAGCCGTTTCTGTGTAAACGAGCGCGTTGATTCGCGGATAATGCTGCGGGATTAACGCTGTGGTTTTTGCCGGTGTCCTGCCGGCAACAGATGAGCACGGAGCTTGGTGCTGACACCTGAGAGTGCAGGCTGTGTCATGCTGTTAGTCTCTTTTTCTCATAGCTTTTTTTTTGGGGGGGGATGGGGTGGTGGGGGGTAGCTGCTGCATAGGTTTCACTATTTGAGCATTGTGATGGGCTCCAGCAATTTCCAGTCCATAAAACATGACGGGTTTTTTTCTGTGAAGGCTTCCTGTGGAGGCTGGAAGTCTGAAAAAGAAGTAGGTTACAGCATTATACCTTTTTTTTCCCAGCATGTCACAGTGAAAAAAAGAAGCTAAACTGCTTGTCACCGGGGCTGTGCCTCTTTTGGATGAATAAATGCAAACATATCTATGGACATTTCTCACCTTTCAATGGAAAAATGAGCCTCCTTCTTTTATTTTGTCATGATTATCTAGAAATGTCACAGCAAAGCATTAATCTGCGTGGATTCAGAGGAAGGTGGACTTTTTCTTTTTCACACCAAGGTACAGCTCAGTCACGAAAGCCGGTGGGCAGCAGCGGTGCGCGTTCGCTTCTGCAGGAATTGCTTCATCATCATAAGATTTGCAGCTCACTCTCTGTATTTTGAAAGCAATCTGTGGTCCCTAATGGCAGGCAGGACTTTTATCTGACCGCGCAGGTCAACATGGGGCCCCAGATTCAAAGGCTGCCAAGTGGGCTTAGACTCCTTGGTGACATTTCTTAATGGTTATTACAAAGGCTTTGAGTCAGGCCGCTTGCCATCTCGGTGGATTTGCAGATGAGGGAATAAAGAAGACCAACCATCTGAACACCCCGATTCAAAGATTATGTTTCAAGTCGGCTGCATGAACTCAGAGCCACGTCTTCATATCCAAGATTAGTTTATTTGTGGTAAAGATTTCAAGGCTGAGTGCTGTTGCAAGGGGGGCCCTCTCAAAGATGTCACAATGATTGTTTAGGGGCGGGTTAATCTTCTTGATAACTATTCCAGTCATGTGATGCTCTTGGAAAAAAAAAGCCTGGTAGCATTCCTTTCTCAAATGTGCATTTTGCTGCAAGGATGTAGATTTGTAAATAAATGTTCACTAAGAGTTGGGACTGTGGTTTGAGGAGTCTGTTCTGTCCATAGATTGTGGTGCTGGTACAGTGTGGATTGTGTGTTCACAAGGGATACAAGTGCATGTGTATGTGTGTCGAGAGGCATGCCAACAATTTTCAGGAAACTCTTTGGTATTTCTGGTGCCGTTCATCCAAGTGTTGCTGAAAAGAAGCAAACAGTGGAATAAAATCCCCTGCCAAGAGAAAAGTGCAGTCATGCCAAACAGTGTCTGAGTCTCTTAGACTTGTAAGGTGTCCAATCTCCAGTCAAGTCGCTGTTTGCCCCGAGTGACTGTACGTCTTTTGTGAATCACCAAAGTATGAAAATTCTCCTTTGTCCACCGCATTTTTTAAGCCGAAGCCTTGGCAACCCTTGTGTAATGAGCTCAGTGAGTGCGCAGTGATTCCCAGTGAACCCACTGATGGCTCCCCTGCTGATGGTTCATTCTCTGTGCCCACAGCAGATGTGGCACGCTGTCTCAACAGTGCCCTCCAAGTTGGCTGCGGAGCCTTCGCCTGCCTGGAAAACTCAACTTGTGACACAGATGGCATGCATGACATCTGCAAGTCCTTTCTATACAGTGCTGCTAAATTTGACACTCAGGTACACATACTTTAAATTCCCTCTATTGCACCCTGCAGCCGTGTGGGATTTTGCTATGCAAGGCTACTCGGACAAGCATGTGTGAAGCTCTGCTGCTTTTTTTTTTTTCTTTTTATTCGCAGGGTAAAGCATTTGTGAAGGAGAGCCTTAAGTGCATTGCCAATGGCATCACCTCCAAGGCATTCCCCACCATCCGCCGCTGCTCCACCTTCCAAAGAATGATCTCTGAAGTCCAAGAGGAGTGTTACAGCAAGCTGGACATCTGCACAGTTGCGCGATCCAATCCAGATGCTATTGGGGAAGTGGCACAGCTACCAAGCCACTTTCCTAATAGGTGAGACGTTTTTCAAGACATCTTTAGAACAGGAAAAACTGTCATGTTGGACTGTTAGTCCAAATTCAGTCAGGTAAACAAAAGGCCAGCATTCAAGAAAGACACTTAAACATAAACACAAAAGTAAGCTAATAAAAATGCTCATTTCATCACCAATATACTAAAAATGTGACATTAAACATGATTTATGACACAATATTTGATTTGACAGTTTCATTCCTTTGTTGCTGTAGAATATGAAACAATATAATCTACCAGTGATATGAATATAAAGGACTATGATGGTTAGGCTGGAATCTTTGCAACATGTAACACAAGCACAAAAACATGAAATGAATCATCCTGTTGTGCGTTTTTTTGCACTTTTTCTGGGTCCCACATCAACCAACTCGTCATGTGACGCTTTGTTGTCCCAGGTTTTACGGTAAGCTGCTCCAGAGTCTGATGGACTGCGACGAGGACACGGTGGATCGCGTCAGGACCAGCATGGTGTCCCGGCTGGGCCCAGAGATGACCATGCTTATTCAGCTGCTGCAGAACAAGCCCTGCCCGTCCACTGCCGTGGCTGCAGCTGCTGCCATCCCAACTGAAGTGGAGGGCCGTGGGAGCTGGCGCTGGTCCATGGGGTCCCATATGTACAAGATCCAGCCGAATCTGCGAAACAGAGACTCTGCCAGTCACTTTGGCAAAAAACGCTCCGCTAGTGACAGCTCCTAACTTCCACTCCAAACTCCACACACTCCTGAACGCATCATGAAAGCTCCTCTATTCCCTGGGGGTGGCAAAGTCCTTCCTCCGCTAGACTGGAAGTCACAGAAATGTGCACCTCTAGGGAATGCCGGACCGCCCATAGAGTCGATATCAGTTTGATTGTTGTTCTATTGTATATCCTACACCTTAGGCTTGAGAGAAACCCCTCTCCCATCGGGCCGTTTTCAAACGCGTCCGCTCACAGTCAGTGTTGAACATGTGGCTGCTGCATTTTGTGCCGCACGGTCCTGTTCACCCCCTCTTCACATCCTCCAGCAGAGCGAAATCCTTCAAAAGTCTTTCGATGCCAAGCAAAGAGAAAAAGAAAAGAAAAAAATAGCCATAGTGGTTCATGCCGATAGAGCACAAGGCAGCACATCAAAAAAAAAAGAAAAGAAAAGAAAAGACAATACCACGATTTCATAACTCAGACATGTGTTCATGAGTAAAAAAATCTGTAGTTCGATTTATTATTGGTGCATTTTTTGGAATGGAAATTTATTGGTAGATGTATCTTATATATCAGCAATGAAAATCAGTGACTTTGTGCGCATGAGATGTGGAAATGAGTTTCATAGCAATTTTATGACACTTACCATAACACCTAAACGTACTGTAAACTGAGTTATAAGAGACAGCCATAGCCAGCCCTCTAAAAGAGCGTGCTCACACGGAGTGAGGTCTGTAGAGGTTTCATGGTGACCTTGGAGAGGTCACCTTAAACTGACCAAAAAAAACCTTCAAACTGCCCTGAATGCTATTCATGAAATACCAAAATTTGTGTATAGCGATAGCACTTATACTTTCGTTTTTCTGATGGCAGATCAAGCCAAGGTCATGCGTTTAAACTCACCATCCTGCACGTAGGGACTTTCCAGGTCATGGCCAAGTCCGTCAGAAAAAAAAGTCCTTTTTCCTTTTTGCATATCTTGTATCCAGACACTTGCGATGCATAAGACTGTTGAGCTCTACAGTATGTGTGGGACCATGTGTTGTGGGGTCTGTATCCATGTTCTTAACTGAGCGTGAAGCAGTCGTGTATGTGCCGAAGCTGATTAGCGTGTTCACCGATGAGAGTGAGACAGCCATCTTCTTGGACTGATGATCTCTGAGGTGAATCATGTGACATACACACTGGCTTCCAGTGTCAAGATGGAGAATGACTATTTAAAAAAAAAGCCTTGTTGGAATGATATTTATTTTCCTACGATATTATTTAATTTTTTTTTTTTAATTTTAATGCATTATTGTAGTTTTAATCCGTTTACAGATCGAAAAAAAAGCAGTTCTGTCATGGCTCCTATTTAAACATGAGCTCTATGCCAAAAAAAAAAAGACAAAACAAAAAAAAAAATCGTGAGCTGACACTCTGGTGACTGAATGGGACCCATGTCATGACTCTGTGCTGGCCATAGGGGAACACGGTTGGTCATTCAGGTCAGGTGCTTTACTTTTTATGGGTGTTACAAGGGACCATCGCAAACGTTAGTTTTGACACAGTTTCTGGTTTCAAAAGGAAGAAGCGTGTTCCTGCGGCTTCCTGTGAGCACGTTTAAAGCTGGAGGTTTGTGCACACAACTCAAGAGTCTGATGGCCCTGGGATGATCAGAGAAAAGCAAACACCAGCATCGAGTGTTTGACCATCGTGTGCTTGTTTACAATTCTCCAATGAATAAAAAAAAAAGCGAAACGAAATGCGACCTTGGAAATAACTTAAGTCTTTGATTTATGTGGGACCGTGTCACTCCAATAAGATACTTGTAGAGAATTTCAGGTTTGGCGTTTCAGTCTGTTTGCAAAACAAGCTCCAGATAAATGCTGAAGCAGGGAGGGAGTTTAAAAACTGTTGCTGGTCGCTCACATGAGCTGGATGAAAATTGAAGATTGGTCTACTTTGTTTATGTCTTTGTTTACTCAGGCTTCAATCTGTGAATGGACTTCATTTATTAGGACACATTTCGCTTTAAAGGTCTCAAGGTGCTTCACATAGTCACTCATACAGCGATGACGAGGCTCGCGTCAAGGCCGCCCCGCACGGTGCTCACCACTCGAGTTGTCCAAAGGAACTCAAGCTTAAAGGCAGAAATAAGATCGGCCCACCAAGCTGCTCGACCCCCTGAGCCAAAGCGGCTGCATTAAATGTTACGTTTGTTAAGTTAAGACACAAAATTAGTTGGGTTGGTTAACGTGAGATGTTTCTCCACAACAGATCGGTGCTTTTGTTGTGAGGAGACATTGTAGCAGCCAGTGAGTGTCACAGAACTCTCTCTTATATGTATTGAAGTCCAAATCAGCTTCATGGCCTTCTGAGATCTAGACAATCAGTCAGCATCAGCACGTCTAATGCGGAGACACAGTCCCGGAGGAGGGTCTTCATGTTGGTGTTTGCTTTCATCTGTAGCTTGCAGGGAGACCCGGGGTGTCAAATAAGTGGCCCGCAGGCCAAATCAGGACCACTGGAGGGTCTAATCCAGCAAGAGATGATCTTCAGAAGGTGTGAAAAACTACAACGAACTTCTGTTCGTAATTTGTAAAACGGTGAGCTCAACATTTCAGTCATAACTCAGCAGTCGGACCCAAAACTGAACAGTAGATGGCAGCAGTACCACCAAACAAAAGATTACTAAGCACGAGCTCCCTAACTGCTAGTTATAAGTCTAAAAGTTAAACTAGTTGTTGTCAGGTGAAGGTAAACATGGTATAATGTTACGTATCCGGCCCACTTCAACTCCAATAATGCGACATGCGGCCCCCGAATCTAAATTGAGTTTGGCACCCCTGAAATAGACGGTGACCAGTAATGTACAAGATCAATGGCTTAAGTTACTTTCACAGTGATAAAAGGTGTTTATTTGTGCACAGTGAAAATGCAATACAGAGGTTTAACTTTCAAGCAGGGCTGAAATCTGTCCATTATATTCTGAAAAAAACTGACTCCAGCCCTGCTTGAAAAGTGAATTTTTATATTGTCCCGGATCACTCAAAGAGGGAAAGACAGACCAGAAACAGAATTGTTTTATTTTCCAGTGTCGAATCAATAGCTACGTTTAAGATTTCCAAACTATGCAATAATCACACACAAAGGATTCACAGCAACACGGAAATCGACCTTTATTTCATTCAGTGCCAGCTGATGCTGTGTGAATAAAGCAGCAGCACATGTGCTCTCACGCTGCACTCCCAGTGTGAAGGCGTTTCTCCTCTCTAACGCTCTCTGTTTGGGTTGTTTTTTTGTTTCTTTGTAAACTCGTGTCTCTTTGGTTCTGTGAATATGATCCTTTTTCGGTGTGTGAGTGCGTGTTTGTTTGCGTGTCATGTGGTGCGAAAGGACCGTCGTTCTGAAGGAATCATTCGGGAAGTCTAAGAGCTATAGTCACACTGTAGTATAGCCGAGCTTATATTTTATGTTCTATATGCACTTTGCATCTTAACCACTATAAAGGGCATTGAAACATTCAGTACATGTGCAACTGAGGCGTATTTTCTTTCAACAGTGGAGATGAGTTGGATTTTTTTTCTTGCATCCTGAAGGGTCAGGGCTTCTTCATGTACTATCGACACATATTATGTCTGTATCTCTGTTGTCCACGGGTCAATCCAGAACCCAACAGCTGCTGCTAAACTGTTACTACCCTGTATGATGCTGTCCGAAAGCCCCTCCGCTGAGAGGCTCCTACTCACACACAACGAGCTCAGCATCGGTCCACATTTCAACATCTTATTGTCTCTTCATGTCTTTCTATTTATTTTCTATGAGATTCCTTGTGTCGAGTATATTTGGCAAGGGCGATTTGACTGTTTCCTCACCAAGTAACAAAAATGTCACGGAATTTTTTTTTTTCGAGAATGTACCTGTACGCTGAATGTCTGTTTCGAACGAGGACATTGCCCAAGTTAGGTGACCACTGAAGGTTAATAGAACAAACTGCAGCGAGGCGAGCATCCGGCTTCTTGATTTCTTTCGGTTCCAGAATTTCAATCCAAGAACAGGGGGAGGGGGGGGGGCGGTGGGGGGGCGGGGGGCTTCAGGTGGTACGGGATTATTGTTAGGTTGACCCACGGTGAGTCTGGTGAAACTGTTCCTGTCAATCCAAGAGACTGAAATCTCCCTCACTTCTGGCACTTCATGGTACTCTTTCCTCTCAAGACTTGAAACAGATTGATATATGTTGTTGTGCTTCAACGGACTCAAAAAGCTTCAGTGACTAGTAAAGTTTATTTTGTATTCATATATAAGTGACAGTTATTTTACTATCAGAGTCGAAAAAGTTATCACAGATTTTAGGAGAATACTGAAGTTCCTGATACAGATGCTATGTAACGCATGATTGACCCTTGTGAATCACTTGCACTTTAAAATATACCCATACACATATATGCCCATACTGTGTATATGTCTGGGTTTTTCTCCTCTGTACTGAAAAGTCATGAAAGATACAAATGCATCAACTGTCTTTTGCTGATCAGAAATAAAATATTTATCATATCTGGCATATGGTATGAAATATGTTGCTTTGCTCCTGTTCTGCTCATTTGGATTCATCATAGCTTTCATGTATGCAGCGATACCTGCCAATTTAAAGTTCTTTCAGTCACACATTTCTCCCTCTGGATTTCCCTAAAGTGCAGAAAAAGCTTCAGACGTTTTCTCATCAGCGTGAAAATCCCTGACATGTAAAAGAGGATTGGAGAACGTAAAGAGATGTGCAAACTAGTTATTGCTCAAGCAACATCATACTGTCCAGTGGTAAAGTGAAGGAGTGACCCTGCTTTCTCTGGACGTCTTAATACTTGATTACATTCATTTTTATCAGATTACAAAATCTGAATCCAAATATGAAACAAATGTCACCCAACGACTTTCCATCAGTACCCATTATTAACATTTTAGCTTTATGCAGAAACATAAAAATACAAACAGAAGTCTCTCATCTTCATCAGCCAAAGTGGCGAATGCTGAACCTCCAAGTTGCTCTCAGAGGTGAGTGAGCACCTTGCATGTCAGCCATCATGTCAGTGTGTATATGTTCCTGAGCATCATGTATGTAAACTAATGTGCCGTAAAAGAAAAGTCCTTTCACCAGATGAAAGTTGCAGTTCCTTCAAGTTCAGTAATCAGGTCATAAAGGAAAACGTATCAATATCATCAACCCTCGATATAACTCTCCAGTCATGTTGAACCTGCTGGAGCACAAGAAAAGAATGTAAAGTGTTTTGATATTCAAGAACACTTCATATAAAGCTCCGAGTCTTTTTCCTCTCACTGACTGATTTCTCTCTTTTCACCATACATCTGGGAAACCCAGTTTGTCATGTTTATTTCAACTGATCCGATTATGCTGCCATATTATTTCAATGTGCCGCTTTCTTAAGCTCACACTATGAATCAATCAAACTGGAGGATTTCTGCCTCGTGTGCACAGACTGAGACTAAGTGCATCACACTCCTTCCTGTGGACAATGAAATAGCTTCTCTCTCTCCAGCACAAACCACTCGACCAGCTCATTGTTCCGGTTTGCCACATTCCCTGAGTACGTGTGACAAATCCTGCAGGACCCATGACGGAAGCTGAGGGACACAAAGAGCACCTCCTGATGAAAATGAACTTTCTTAAACTTCAGCACAAACGAGCTGAAACTGCAAAGTGCCTGTTTGGTTGGAGAGCCTGAGGAAAAAGAGGGGGCAGAACGCGAGAGGCTCCGTGGACGCTAATCTCAGTCAGAGGGAGATATAATTTCATGCCTATTTAGAGAAGAGTCCTGAAGGGCTTTCTCATCAGCCGCTCTCCAGTCTCATGGATAGGTGATGCAGCAGCTCTGCACACACACTTTATCATCTCCATCTTTAAAGAGACATTCACTCTCCACTCATCAATAGATTCCTTTTTAACACAAGTAGAACGGACTCTGCGGAACACTTTGGGTTTAAAAAAAACACGACTCTTTATCTGTGTCTCTCTAGATGCAGTTACGAAGTGGGCAACTTTTGACAGCAATTTGGAAGGAAACGCCGCTGTCGACACACAGAAACGTCTTGTTGCCAGGAAACATTTGCACAGATTTCTGACCCTGCCGATTCACATTGTTGCCTGTTGCTTGGACGGCTGCCGAGTGTTTCACCACCCCGACAATCACAAACTGAGTAATAATGAATAATGACGAAATTAGAATATCATTATGCAGATGCGGTTCACACCATCTGCTTTTTTGATTCAATGTTGCTGCTTTTTTTGGCCTATTGTGCAACACTGTTATAGGCGATGTGTTAGGTCTTCTTCACATGGGAGAGAAATGCAAGCTATTGCAATGCAAGCACAAAAACATGACCAGAAAAAGGATGCAGTTCTCACCGTGACACCTCTGACAAAGTGAACACGTCAGGTGGTTGGTCTGAGGTGCAGGTCGTCCTCCTCAGGGTGACAGTGACCCTGAAGCCAGCGAACATCAATGGACACGAAGCTTCTGCTTCCAATCAGCAGGCGAGTGAGAAAACCACCATTGTTTGTCATTGTTTTAACCTCTCGATCACATTGGGAGGGAGGAAAAGCAATGAATCCACAGTGCATGCATAGTGTCAGCAATTTGATGGGACAAATGAACAATGCAATGTGGTTAGTGCGGTACGGCAATTACTTCTCCCCTTTCCCAGTGTGTTTTATATTCATTATGTCCTTCTCTTTCCCATGAAACTTGTGGCATATTCATCAGCAGTGTGACAAATTAGATGTGCAGTGAAATGGAGTATGACTGAGAGCAGTGGAAGATTAGATCCACTCCAATCTTACCCAGCAATCACTATCCCTTCATTTCTGTGGGGAAATACCCAAGGACAGGAAAGAAAATTAGATCAAATTTTACTGAAGAAAGAGCTGGAGTGGCAGGGGAAAGAGATGAAACAGAGCGTTTTCCATCGCTGCCAGAGCATCTTTCTCAAAGCATTTGTCTTGGAATCACATGCAATGCAGCTTTTTTTTGCTCTGAATATGATACATCATACTAATGATCAATTCAATTGCATAGACAAACACAGGTCAATATACATGTGCATTTTGTTGTCATCCTGTCTGTGTTGGATGAAATAGAGTGAATGAAGGTCGAGTACGTTTTTTTTGTATGTTCTTTTTTTTTGCTTTAGCTTTGTGCAGGATCGTTTATGGCTTTCCTAGATGCCAGTTGAACTCCTGCCTGTCTGTCTGTAGGACCTGGAGGAAACGCAACGACTACACACGAAGCACGCCTACAGAGGACTGGGCCACAGAGGAGAAGCTCACATGTAAGATCTTCCACTGAGAGATTTCACATTCGGTTCAGATATCAAGGAAACACAGAACAAGACGT
Organism: Malacoctenus triangulatus; assembly: GCA_032274725.1. NCBI lineage: Eukaryota > Metazoa > Chordata > Actinopteri > Blenniiformes > Labrisomidae > Malacoctenus > Malacoctenus triangulatus. Next base: position 6,424,923 of record JAUESE010000015.1, read on the forward strand.
GACAAAGAAGCGCAACTTGTTTGTGTTAAATAGTATTGAGCCCTTTAAGTGAGAATTAATACATTTTTTTGCAATTCATACAAAATGTTACAATAGATATTCCAGAAGCAAACAGAGCAGAAGAACTACCAGAGATTCTACTGGTTGATCTCTGAGTTTAAAACAGTAGGACAGCGACATCTAGTGGATGGAACCAAGTCACACAGATCTTTTCCTTCCCACTGGACACAAAGCGTCAGCTGACAAAGTGCCGTTTCTTTGGAGGCAAGTACGCTTAGAATTCACCATTCAGGCAAAGCATTTATACGTTCATATCTGATTTAAAGACAGATATTGAAAAGTGGAATTCAGACTGTCGTTTCAGATGGATGTTGTTCTGCTTTGGCTTTATTTCTGTGGCCGGAAGCAGCCTGAGCACGTTGTAGCGTTTGTTCTCAGAGTCGGAGGGATTCTTGCCTTTTCTCCCTTTAAATAGTTCACTTAATCATTCATTCACTCACTCATTCCCTAATTCATTCATGCACTTATTCACGTTTGTTTATTTAATCATTCACTCACACGTTTATTCACATTTGCTTTCAAATTCATTAATTCACTTCGTCAATTATCTATTCACTGATTCATTCACCCCTTCATTCACTCATGCATCAACAAAAGTGGCCAGATACAATAAAGAAGCTTTATTATTTGGTATGTGATCACTGGTTGAGTGAGGGGTGGTACAAGGAACAACTGGCTGAATGAATCACTCATTCACCCGCTGATCCATAAAACGGCACATCCGTGGTGTGTAATAGCACTGTGTGGCCACTTGGCGGTGGTTTGCACTCTCTGAGTGCTTCTCTTTTCTTGGTATCTTTGTGAATGAAATTTTTTTTGCCATGGATTGGTCTGAACCGATTGGTAAAGATGTTTTTTGAATAACCTGTGGGCTCCACACACAATTAGTCTGGATGAAGAAATAAGTAAATGCAAAAAAATGGTCTTCCTCGCTGCCAGTGAGCAATCAGAGGACACTTAGTGAGGGCAGCTCTCGCTTAATTGAGTGTTTTTTTAATCCCCTCCATTTCCTGTTCAGCTGGGATCTTTGGCTTTGGGGACGCCTCACTGTCAGTGTGGACCTGGGTGTTTGTGTGTTGATGGTGATCCGCCGTCACACTGCCCTCTGGTGGCCTGGGCCTAAGCAACTCCCTGTGAACGATCAGAGGACAGTTTGTGAGTGTAGCTCTGAACACTTCCGATGTCGTCTGATCTCGGAAGCTGAGCAGAGTCAGGCCTGCTCAGTCTTGGGAAGGGAGACTGCCTCGGAAAAGCTTTCAGCTGGGATCTGTTGTTTTTTTTTTGGATCGCCCCACCGTCGGTGTGAGCCTGAATGTATGTGTGTGTATGGTGATCTGCTGTCACACTGCACTGTGGTGGGCTGGGCCTTCCCAGCTCCCCGAGAGCAACAACTTTGTGAAAGTGGCTCCACACAAACAATCAGGCTGTGGGCCATCCCAAAAGCCGAAGACACCAGCTGAATAGGAAACTTAGGGGAGGAAACCAAATGAACTGACAGCAGCTGGTACTCTGAGGTAGTCTCCCATCCAAATTCTGACCAGGCCCAACACTGTCTGGCTTCTGAGACCAGGTATGTTTAATGTGGTATGACAGTAGGCACTCGCTGCTGAGGTGATCAGGCTGACTGATAGGAAAAGGACTTTTATATTGGAGGCTGAGGTTTAAAACGTGTTTTTGCCAAGTTATTGGAAAGACGTGTTCGATTTTTGTTTTGGTTTTCGAGCAGAACGACATTTTCCTTCCATCCAGCTTTGTGGTCTCGCCCGGTTGACAATCAAAGGCCCTTCATGCTGGAGGCGGCGGGCAGGGTCTCGTTTTCACTCAGCAAATGTAAAGGCTTCTGCTGAGCTGCCGGAAAGACACACTGGAACACACTGAAAGTTAGAACGGTTAGTCACAGCATTGGTTTAATCCACTTTGGGAGTTTATTCATCTTGTCCCAATACTTGTAAGTACTTCTAATGAACAGGAGAGCCTGAATGGGTATGAATTGAACCAAAACAAAAAATAAACACATTTAAAACACTTTAGACTCTTTTTTAAGGGTCTAAAAAGCATCATGTGAGTCCCATCATACATTATGACACAGTGCAGTTTGCCTTCGCCGTCCAGATCGACAGAGTGTAACTTTGCATCCTTCAGCTTCACTGAGGGTCAATTAGCCATGAATGAGAGACAATGTTTTGTTACCTTGTGAAAGCTGAAGGAGCCGGCTCTCTCTCTCTCCCTCTTGAATGTCACTGTCACATCACGTTTAGATGACTATCTTCTGTTGCATATTGGCCACAAGAAGGTTGGGTTCAGTTTCAGTCCCTGGAAGACTGCACTATCTCCTCTTTCAGCTGCTTTCACAATCCTTTTTTGCTGTATGATGAATTAGGGCTATTTGTGGTAAACTGTACTTAGCTAGCTTCTTATGTTACAGCGAGGGGGACATATGGTGGAGGAACCACTGAAAAGGCTTTCAGTTTGGGCCACAGTGGCTGCAGAAGGTAAGAGAGCGCGTAGCTTGGAGCCTTCCAGTAGCACCGCTGCAGTGATTAGGTAATTTACCCATCAAATTGGACACCCTGAAATCCCCGAGGTGTCAGGCAGCTCACAGATGACCGTGAGTTTTTCCTCCAGATGCTTTTGAAGTTCAGGTTTCTGTTTGGCTGATTCCTCTCACAGAAAGCGGCCGGTGAGAGTCTCGGCAGAGCGTCAAGTTTTCACGGCCGGATTGAAGTTCAGTGAAGGCAAACTGTTGCTTCACTGAGCAAGAGAGTCCAGACTGTGGCTGAGACACATGTGATTCATTCAGCAATTTAATTGTGAGAAAAATAATTATTAAATCAATAGCATGAAGACAAAAAAGTCCCAGTGAATGTCAAAAACAGCTGAACAGCTGAACAACATTGAAATAAAAGTGTTTGAATGAATGGACTCATTTAAATTCACCTGTTTTGTGCCTCCACAACTTTGTTGGAGCAAAACTGTTGGATTCTTTTTGTCCCATATATTCAAACTGAGAATGAGTGGACTTCACAACTGTTCATTGAGTTCATTTCTTTCCACTTTACATGTTTGTGGATCTCCTGAAGACTTATTTTGACTGTGGGCCACATGTCTGACACCGCCTCCAGAGAGCATCACTGCTGTCTACTTTTGGGAATATTAAATTCAACAACACTACTGACTCAACATTTTTTAAAAAAAACCTGAGAGAGAGCATTAGGTTAAAAATTAACATGGTCAGCTTGTCCAATGACACAGTGAAATAACCAAAAATGTCAAGTAGAGCTCCATGTCCCAGTCAGAAAGTCGATGCTGGCCCACAGGGTGATGTTGTAAACCACTACGTGCAAATAAAACCTCCAACTTTAATATTTAGGACCATTAATAATAGAGAGAAAGACACAGCAATACATGAATAATGCAGCGAAAACTGGAGACATTATTTTAAAGCTCTCCTGTGAGGCTGATTCAGTGGAAATCCTGCTGAAGGCTGCAAACTGAGTCGTGAGAAAATTGACGAGACTCCCGAGGTTTTGTCTCCAGTAATATAAAAATAATGACAATGTATTAGAGAACATATTCAACCCGCCTTAGTGCCCCCCCCCCTCCCCTCATGCGCGTGTCCTGCGGAGGGAGGGCCAGCAGGCCGTGTCTGTCCGTCCGTGTTCCTGTCTGCGCCGAGGCGCGTCCTCGGCCTCAGTCAAGCATTGCGAGCTGGCGCCGCTGCCTCTCCACTTCCACAACATCAGGTGTAAAGTTACTGTTTGTTGTGGCCTGAGAACACTAATAACACGGCTGCACAACAATGTCGGCGGGGAAGCTGTTCGACATCAGCCGGGATCACTCAACCCCTCAGGAGCTGTGTGCTGATGAAGAGGCTTACTGGCTCAGCCAGGAGCGCGTTAAGTGGACTCTGAATAAATGATCCGCCTCTAAACCGCTGATCATTGCTCTGGGATAAATCACACGTTTCCCCTGTGATGATTCCTTTTTTGTTTGTTAGATTTGCCTTGTCGTGTGATAATTTATTCGGACAATAATGGAGGAAAATAATTTATTTCTGCTGAAAAAAGATTATTGCTCAAACTCATCTGAAATCCCTCAAGAAGTCCTGCTGAGCAAAAGCTGGGAACTCGTTATGGCTGAAGCTTTTTTTTTTGGGGGGGGGGGGGGGGGG
>JAUESE010000015.1:6432167-6442430 GCA_032274725.1 Malacoctenus triangulatus
AAACATACCTGCCCCCCCCCCCCCCCCCCCCTTTTTGTTTTCCTGCTGTGGCACAAATATCTTAATGTTTTGCTGTGGAAGTAAATTCATGGATTAAAAAAAAATACTGGTTAATGTTTTTTCTTTTTTTGAGTAGAACTATTTTTTTTTGTTTCCCTCTTTAAATCTGTGCTCATTTCTCTGATGTAAATTAATTTCTATGCATTTCTTTGACATTTCTAAATATTTTCCAGGAACTTCATTCAGCCTGATTGCACGTTTGTACCTTTTATTTTATTCAAAAAGTAATTTGATTTATTAGGAGTTCAAGATTTTTTTTGTTTTTGACAGCATTTTATAATGTTTTTTTTTTGTTTGTTTATTTTTTTTTACAAAATGCATTTTTTATGGCTGTGAGCTGAAGCACAAAGAGAAAAAACATTTTTGAGAAAAAAAATAAATTTCAGGATTTTTTTTTCATTAAATTGCTGTTTTAAGAAAATAAAACAAAACAAAATGGGGGGGGGGGGTCAAGAAATATTAAACAGTTTCACATGAAAAATCTTGAAATGTGTTTGCCAATCAGGCTGATGGAAGATCCAGAATCTCTTGGAGAAATTCCTTCTTCCTCCTGTCTTGGTTAATAAGGGCTAATAAGGTTGGATTGGCGCGCCTACGTGGAGGTGCTGGGGGGGCCGGCGGAGAGGAGACACCTCGGAGGGAGGGACGAGCTCAGCCAGCGTCTCCATGCGCAGATAAGGACGGAGCTGCAGACAGAGAGGAGACTAGCAGATCAGATAATGTCTCGCTGAGTGTGAGTGAAAGAAAGAAAGAGGCTTTGAAGGAGTTAATGATGGGCGTGTCGTGGAAAAAGGCGTGGGGATTTTAAAAGCTTTGATTTTTATCGGACTTCAGTCAATTTCCAAAAAAGCCAAGCACCTCAACCAGATTTTAAAAATAAAAAAACACAATGTAATCAAAAGCTGAAGGGATAAACGGCTTAATTTGGTCTGTTTAGTTTATATACGTCAATGGGGAAAACTTGTGTTTTGTTCAGGACACAGAGATATAAATGAAAAAATCCCCCCCTCCAAAATAAAGGTGCTTGATTACACTGTGGTGATGAGGGTCACTTTGAGCAGAGGATGACGTGAGTCCGGCCATCAGTGAAAGAGCCATTATGGCGGAATCAAAAGGGGGTTTTAAGTCATGCAGCAGTTATGTCATCTGCAGATAGACGCGTCTCCGCCTGTGTAGCAGCGTTTAAATTGAAAAGGCTGATAATGTGGTGTTTGTGATCGCTGCTGAGATGATGCTCCGCACACTGCTGCCCTGCATCGTGGCACAAACTACAAGCGCAACGTGTTGGATCTTAAAGTGGAGAAAAAAAAATGACACGTGATGCTGTTTAATCTCGTGTTTCAGAGATAATCTCCCGGTGAACAGCTCAGTGACAAACCTGAAGTGGCAGTTTGGCTGCTTGTGGAGACTTGATTTGCGGCTCTCCAGCTCCCTCTAGTGAAGGATTCGGCTCATGTTTTAAAACGGCTCCTGATTCTCTGCTGAGCTTCTGTAAATGGTCACCAAAATATCAGACACACCAGTGATGAGGCAGTTCAGCTTGAAATCCAAACCAACTCTAACTTCAAAAATAAAAGGTTTTGTCAACTCAAAACATCAAAACAATCCAAAATAAAAACCTCTGTGGAGGCAGAACTCTTGTCAGAGACGTTTCACTGGATCAAAGGTGTCTTTAGTTTAGTGGTGGATGTGTAAATACACTGCTGTTGATGTAAAAACACGTCATGTCTCTTTGAACTGTGACTTCAATCTGAAGCATGTAAACTGTGACGTGACGGTGGATTAAATGTCTCATGCTGGTTAAAAACATTCAGTGATATCCAAAGTGTTTTTTTATATCAACTCAGATGAATGACAGAGTTGTGGCTGACACTCAGATCGACCTCCTGAGTCTGACGGCATTTTAGTGATGTCATGCGGCCGCAGGAAACGGGGCTGCGTCCTCGTGTAGTCACCAGGTGCAGGATCCAGTATGAAACAAGTGAGATGCTGCGCAGATAGCAGGAGCGAGGAGCCTGACAGATATTCTGCTGCAACAAAGAGCCGACGCTCGTCATCTCAGACGGCCAGACCGCAGGAGGAGAGTCCACCGATGGCACGACACGTCCCGGTGGCTCGAACAAAAACACTGTCACCCAGGAGTTTTTACTGTGCGAGACAAATGCCTTCCCGGGTCAAAAGGTCGGAGGTCCGACCGTGTCACGTCTGACGCTCAGCTATGCGGCCGAATATCTTTGCCCGTGAAAACAATGAATGAAGAGGAGACGTGGCTGTTTTCAACTGAGAGCAATCATGCGGATTGTCACAGAATAAGGGCGGAGGATGACAGCATGGCTGAAGGAGACGCTTCAAATGAGGAGCGAACGCACAGCAGGACGCCGGCGCTCACTCTCCCCCCGCTGACTTTGTTTATGTTCATGTCGTCAGACTGAGTTAATGTCCTTCTTGTTTGTCTGCGTAAATTTCCCTTTTAGACGACAAGAGACGCTGGTGCTTTCCAATGACCCACACTTGAACTAAGCTTGAACATTTCCAGTGCAGTTAAAGTTGCTAAATTGGGAAGATTCCTTTAAATAAAACGCATTCCTACATTTCATTTCGAACACAATCTTGCATGAAACACAATGTTATAGTAATATTCTTTGAGACAAACGGAGAGGGGGGAAAAAAACGGTCTAGACAAATGAAGGACTTCTGTGCTTATAGTTCAACATCCTCCAGCAGACAGATAGCGACAGTGTAAGAATTCAAACTGTGTACATTATCATGTTGATGATCTTAATACTGTGTTGTGGAGACACCAGGTAATACTAAAGAGGAGCTTCAGGAGACGAAACACCAGACAGCATCTAAAAAAAAAGAAAACATCCACAGAACACATGAAACTGCGATATCACTCATTGAGACAACACTCGCTCTCGTAAAAAACAGCAAGTTTAACAAAAATAAAGCACGAAAAGTAAAATCATAAAGTGTGATTTATGAAGTGTTTTTGGAGCATTTGTGGGATGAGCAGCAAAAATGTTGACCAGCAAATCCTCTCTGAGATTCAAAACATCTAATACAACCTATTTGGTTGATCAGATGAAGGCGATTCGGAGCCTGACACTCGGGTGTCGAACACTTGTCCATTCAGGGGACACACACAGCCCAACGTGACCTCAAATGGGTCCTAACTGTGAAATGTTGTAGAATCATCTTGAACATCAATCGAGTTTCACTAGTAGTGCAAAAGAGTTTATTTGATGAATTCGTACAAAAACTGTCATGAACAATCTGAAAGTTCCCAAAAAAAGTAAAAACTAAAAGTGTAACCTGAGGTCCTGATTTGGGTCACATGGTGTAAAGTTTCATGCAAACGACTCACAGCAGGTCGGTCCTTGTGTTTGTGTAGCAGTGGAACTCGCTGGGTGCAGTTTACATGTTGATTCTGAGTGAAGCTACTTTGGTTCAGATAAAACGACCTCCTGTTCTGATTCTGAAGTGTTTTATTTTCATCACATTACGACCACAGTCGTTACTGTGGTTTGTGTCGTGCTGTTGGTGCAGGAAGGCTGGAGGAGTCAGTCGGACCGGAGGCCACCGGGGGGGTCGTGTTTATCGTGCCCGCGTTCGCCCACTCGCAAATGAAGCATGAAATCCCCGAGCAGCACGGACACCGGCGCTAAACTGCTCCGTGGCAGCAGAAAGGTCAAGCCGAGCCACGGAGAACAACAAATAAACAGCCGGTGAACAATGACGGTGTCCGCTCAGGAGCCGGCCGAAATGTGTCCAACTCATTAGTGCTCAGGGAGGTATGACCACCCACTCGGACCCCCACCCTCTTTCTTTCTCTCCCTCCAACCGCAGACGCAGTCGTCTCCCTGAAGCCACAGACTGCTGGGTGACTACGCTGAGCTGATGGGACGGGAAGATTAGGACATCTCACTTCTTTCACGCTGAATACTCAAAGAATACTTTTGTCTGGACCTGCAGGGAGTTTAGTCTCTGAGCTAAGATTAGTGTTTAATTATCTGATCAGAATACAAAACAGAACAACACACAGTTAACATAGATTCAAGAAAGAAGGTTTACAATATTTCATTGGTGTTTTGGGATGACACATCTGTGTGCTGAAGTGAGCTGAATCACATTTTCACCTCAAGAGAAACTTCCAAACTTTCACAAATGAAAAGATAAACAAGCTCCTCATAACACATTCTGATCTAACGTCTTTTGTTTTCATGATTGTGAAGAGAATCATATCATAATAGTTGAAAAACTGAACAATACATGTGAAAGTTAATTTATTAGTTTGCCTTGAAGATGTTTCCAACAAAGGAAACTTTTCAGAAGGTTCAGGTTCATTGTTTAATTTTTCATTTCTTTAATTAAATAATCAGGCACTCAAGATTTTACTCTGACATAGAGGATTTTTTTTTACTATACAGATGAACGTTTCCCCAAAAATCTTCTCTGTGTGTCCAAATGAAAGTGATCGAAGCAGGAAGTGAAGATAAGCCGAGTCGGCCCGCCTCTTTCACTTGCCGGCGTTGTCAGGATGAACCCGCCTCTGCTCCACCATAAATTCACAGCGCTCGACGGCGCGAGGTGTCACTCGGCTTCGCTCGCGCCCCCCGACTGCTCCGACTCAGAGGCCTGCGAGGGGACAATGTCCAACACGGTCAAGCCTGTGACGTCCTTCCTCATCGAGGACATCCTGTCCGTCAAGGACGGCTCAGGATTTAAAAACAAAAGCTGCACTCAGAAGACGGAAAGGTGTCCACGGTGGAGGGAGGAACCTGAGAAGGAGCAGCTTTGTCCTCAGGAGGGGGTCTTGAGAGCGCAGACAGGTGAGCCTCTGCAAGCTTTCGCTGCGGGGAAGGGTGTTTTTTATGTAAGATAGGTTGTGAATCTGCTCGGGAAATGCAAAAATACTCACAGTTTAGTTGTTTACAATGAATTAGTAGGATTCTCATGAGTTAAACTTGCAACGATTGTTGCAAAGCACCAAACCTGTTTCATATCTGATCACGTCTTTGCTCTCCTTGACAGAGTCCGCAGACGTTTTGTGTCCCAGCTCTTCAGACGCATGTTTTTCCTCTCCTGGGAAACAGAAGCGATCCAGAGCCGCGTTCACGCACCTGCAAGTGCTGGAGCTGGAGAAGAAATTCAATCACCAGAAGTACCTGTCGGCTCCGGAGAGGGCTCACCTGGCCAGCACCTTAAGACTGACGGAGACTCAGGTGAAAATCTGGTTCCAGAACAGGAGGTACAAAACCAAGCGGAAGCAGCAGACGTCCGAGCTCTGCAGGGACGCCCGCAGAGCGGAGACGCTGGGCCTCAAGGACGACTTGGTCACCTCGTCTCTATTGACTTCTTTTTGCAAAGCCTACCAGTACAGGCCATACCCGTGGGACTACAGTGGCCCCTGGGGCCCCATACTGTGGTGAAACTGACATGTAATTTATAAAAACAGACCAACCTGTTGCAGCTCTAACAAGTATGTGCTCTGAGTCACTACCAGAAGTTTTTCTTTGTTATTTCTGAAACCCATTTTGAGGCCAGTATATGCTCACGACGTCCTGATATTCCATTGAAATGGATTTTTCTCATGAAAATCTTGTTGTTTGGACATGGCGACATTTTGCACAACAATTTCACAGATCGCCTGATTCATTCTTGGCAATGTTGATAATTCTATAATAAACAGTGTCGACAGAAATAAATTTGAAGCTTGTGTTCACGCAGAAGACAGCACAAATAAATCTCTCTGGAGTACTCTGAACAAAACTCAATCCAAGTGACATTTAACCTTTCACTTAAACATTTTGTTTGTTTTATTTTTAGGATTCCTTCTAAAATGACATTGTGAGAAAGTTCTGAAATGATGAGATGTATTCAAACCAAATATCTTGCATGAAGAAAATGTTGATGTTCAACTGATGCCAATATAAACTCTGTAGACGTGAATTGAATGTATGATGTGGTCGAACCATTGGAACAAGCTTGAAGGTAAACTTTCACTGAGGTGACGCGACTGCGCTGAGATGGCAACGATGTCCTGAATGAGGGCTGAAGAATGGGCCTGATTTATTTTAAGAGCTGTTCAGCTGACGACATCAAGTTCCTCTGCTCCTCAAACTTCTTCAGGTGACGACATGACAGCAACAAAACAAACAAACCCCTCAGGTTTCAGCTCATAAATGACATCCTTTATGCCCTAAAAAGAAAAGCATGCAAAAAATGTATATATAATTGTGCCTCACCTCAATTAATTCGTCGTTTTTTTGTGCCACTGCAGCAGAGACCATTAAATCCATCTCTGATCTCTGATCTGTCACATGAATGTGATTTGTGCTCTCCAGCTGCTGGAACATTCATTCATGTGTTTTAAGTCCCTCAATTTAACATACTTCGGTTTAATAAATGTGTGTCCCTGAAACTGCACAGAAAGCTTGATAACGAGATACTATTGTTGTGTATGACAGAGTTGATCTAGGTGATGATTTTACGCCGTGTGTTCCAGCTGAACTCCAGCTCTGTGGCCTCCGAAGTGACGGCGGCCCCGTGTGCTGGGCTGACTCAGTACAGTGTCTAACTTTGCTGATAAGATGACAAGCAGGATTTAGAGCTTTACATGTTTAATGAGGGCATGTTTACAGTTTCAAAACCAAAACTGTGAGCAGAGGAGTGATTGGAACGATAGAGGAGGATTTGAGAGCTCTCGTGCCACTAATCTGTCTGACTTTGGGAAGTTTATGCCCTCAAAGAAAACCTCAGGAAGAGCAAGCAGATTGCTCCATCACATCTTTTGTAATTCCTCGAGTTTCATTCCTAGAATCTCTTCTTTGGATTTTATGTGGGAAGTTTTAAGTTTTCCATAAATCTTCACAAACATGGCTTGTTCGTATCATCTGAATTAAAGCATAGATTTGATGTAACCGACAATAAAGAAAAAGGAAATCTAAAACAATCATAACCTCAGCTGGAAAAACCTTTAATTTGGAAATTTGGCCTCCTGCAAACATCTCACTAACGTTGAAGGTGAATGAGTTAAATCACAAAGAAATCTAGATTTTTTTCGAAGACAACCTGAAGTGAGTTCTTATCAACAGTGCCAGTGGGTTCAGTATTCAGGAGGCCCTCAGCGTAAACAGGTAATTAGGCTGAAGAGGGCAGATAGGATCTGTTTTGACGGCGCTGAAACTCTGACTGTATCTCTCAGCGTCCCTCCGAGTCTCAGGCTGTGAGCGAAACGCACTCATCAGATAAAGGAGCTTGTTGAAGGGTGAAGCTGAAGGTGAGCAGAGCTGTTATTATTGTACTTGGCATTGTAATACCTGCACTTCCGCAGGCTCAAAGAGACACGGTACGCTGATTCACAAATGCAGACGACTTAAAGACAACATCCTCTTGCCCCCCCCCTCCTCCTGTTGGTTGTTCAGGTTTGGGCAGTGCCTGCACAGCCATCTGTGAGCCTCCTGGATTAACTGGATCTGGAGACTAAAGAGCAAAAGGCAGAGAGGAGGCGTCCATCATGCTTTGGCCTTATCTCATCTTTAGACTCTAAATAATGGATTTTCTCTTAATACCAAACAAAACAAGAGCGAAAAAAATCCTAGAAACACACCATAATGCCACCTAAGTCTGTACGCTGCCGAGTTTATCTCCTCCTTTATGTTCTCTGCTTGTGGTGAAGTTGTGGAGCCGTTGCCGTTTCTCTTCAAGGTGGCCAATGATGCTTTGAAAAACAAGCAGATCTTCTCTGCAGATTGAGGAAAACCAACCCTGACCACAAAGGCGGCCTTTGTCAGTGCTCCAATATGCCGTGACTGTCTGACAAATTTGCCGGAGTTGATAAGGAGGCTTGAAAGAGCCCTGATCTTCTCATGGGAACGCTCATAAACTTCCTCAGGTAGTGTAACTGGATCCCTCATGTTACGGACGCAGCAGGGCGGCCGCCTTTCTTCTCCCATCAGCAGATACACTGCAGCAAACAACTTATCCGATGGCTGCCATTGATTGCGCGGCTGAGAACTGTGTGCATGTGTGTGTGGGAATAAAAAAAAGCAAGCATGGGAAGACACGCAGACCAAAAGAGAGAAGAGAACATTTCCAGGCTTCTTATCTTGGCAAAAAAAAAAGATATAAAGTGGAGGGACAGTTTACTGCAGATTAAAGTGATGAGGGAAAAATATGACAAGAGCGGAGGACCTGGGCATGGAGGGCATTCATTGTTCGTTCAGATAAACAACCGACTGATGGACGAGGGCAAACACTAAACACTTCTGCACAACAGCATCAGTGTACGTGTCCCCGGGCATGTTGGTTTGGAGTAAAACTCTGCGCTGTCTGCGTCTCTGTAAACAACGCCAGCTCCAATCCCAGCAGCTGGGACGTGCAGGAAAACACTGCAGAGCTCTGAATGTTGAGCTCCAGGTGATGCTGGCAGGACAGGAGCCAGGTAAATGGGGGACCAAGAGTTAAAAACTCACAGTGGGCCCCCAGAAGTGATGTAAAAGAGAGAGAACTCCACTGAAGTTCATCTTTATTTAACCTGCAGGTGAAGATTAACCCATTGATGGCTCAGTTATTGTACTTATATCTTCATCTTGCTTTGGTCAGTTATTTGTTTTTGTCAAAGCGTCTCTATACTTAAGAAGAAAGCGACATTTAATAGGCATATTCTTGATGACATTGTCTTTTTTTCAGCATTTTGATCTTCAGTGTGATCTATGTTTTTTCCTCAAACGCACAAAAAAGTGGAAAAGACACAAAGATTCAGTGAAACTGAGGACATCATTTAGTGCTGCTCTTCATCTGCACATGTGGCCAATCTGCAGACAAAGAAGTGAGCACATGAATTTAATGTATCGGCCGCAAAAACATTCATAGGAGGTTATAAAGTAACTAAAACTTTAAGCACTTTTACAGTGACCGTCTTTGGATCCACACGTGAGAGGAGAGTTGGCCTGGCTGCATCGAAGCACTGGATGGTGGATTTGAATACAACGACCACAGATTTTAATGTCACATCAGCGTTTGAGGATTGAGCGATCAGCAAGGCAACTTTGACACGATGCCGCCCTCTATGGGAGAAACGTAACCAATGCAAGTTACTGAGAGTCATTGCGTGCCAGTGAAGTGTACATTTACGCAGATAATTTTAGTTTAGAGAACAAAACCTACAAATAGATTTATTTTTAAGACAAACTGACAAACCCCAAAAACATTTCTTACTTGCATGTTTATTTCAGCTCCAGTGTTACATACTGTGGCAGCAGCATCACAATCATTTTACATTTGCATGGCCGAACTTCCAAAGCACTCCTGCTTTACAGATGGCACTCTGCAAAAGAATCAACACAACACCTCTCTCCGTCAATTGTGCGTATCTAGCGTAAAAAAATATTTACATGATGGGGGAGAGAAACAGACAGATTATTGTCTCTCCTTTCCATTTTAAAACCTAAACATGTCATTAAAATACTACTGTTATAAATCATTGGTATGGACCTATACTTCAAAGGAATGATGACAACAACAAAAAATGTCTTACTGGCTGTTTCTGAACTTTGTTGAACATTAAACTCTAAATATTTAAGTGTTTTTTGGGGGGAAGTTAGAGTTCAACAAAACGTGGTCAGAATCATGACGTGGCGTGAACATGAACCAAACATTTATCAGCTTTAAAGCTGAGACAGAAGATTTTAGTGTGAACAGCGACAATTTCTTGGTCCTGCCATGAACAAACCAAACACATCTCAGTGTAACAGAGTAACTGAACCGCTGGATTTCAGACCAACAATCAAAAGCTGAACAAAGTCACGCTGATAAAGCTGCTTTTGAATAAAAAAAAGTGGTGTAAAAAAGTGTCCTTCATTCGTTCACGTGACACCCGCTTTGCATGTGAAACTCTGTCCAGTATAATCAGTTTACACTGTCAACAAGCTCAACTGAGTCAGTCATGGAGAAGTAGGTCACAATGTGATTTTGCGGCCATACTGAAAACAGTCCAAGACATTCACAGAAATGTATAATTCTACTTGAAGTGCTTTTACTCAGAATGGCATTAAGTTCCAAACACAGGCAAAACAATTAGCTCCAGAGCAAAATACGAGGCTGTGAAGATTTCACCTGAACAATGATGGGAAATAAAAGTGAGAAGTCGAGCCAGGAGGGGGGGGGGGGGGGTCCCGAGCGCCATACACAGTAAAAGCT
>JAUESE010000015.1:6565118-6582101 GCA_032274725.1 Malacoctenus triangulatus
GATGTCATTTCAACTTGACACAGGCGTGAAAAATGAACATAAAAAGCCTTTCAAATCGTCTGTCTTCCATTTCGAATGAGATATTGTGCACGGTGTGAGAGCAAGAAGCAGGCCGAGGGAGGCGACGGAGGCTGACTTATGCACTGCGAGTGTGAGGGTGTGAATGTGGTGTCCCGAAACTCTCCGTGGAAATTACACTGAGATGAGATGAGATTCTCCCTCAGCAACACACAAATAAAACATGTCAGGCAAAAGTGAAGCATCTCATGTGGCCGGGTGAAGGAAGGGAAACACGTGACGGCTCCTCTGTCATCATCCATCAATCGATACGTGATTTTTTTTTTTTTTTTTTACCTGTGATGTTAGTGGAAGGATCCACTCTACAGCTTGCATCACTTTTTGTTGCATGCGAATCCTTACTGTCCAGTTGTTTCTGCACATCTGTCGCGGATTAACCTGCACGTCCCCCACCAGCCACATGTTACTGCCTCTCAAGGCGCTGTCTGATGCACAGCTGCTTGCAGCCGCGCTGGATAACAAATGGAGGTCGTCTGGGTAGAATTAAGAAGGTGAAAGAACGTGTCAGCATGAAAGTGCGTTCATTGGCTGCTTGCTGTGATTTATTGTTGATTCTGCTGGAAGTTCAGAGCTGGAGCGGCCCTCTGGGCGACTGTAAACTCTTTCAGGAAAAAAGCTGCTTTATTATGCCGTCTTTGAACTGACAAATTAAAAATTTAATTGAAATGTTTCTCCTTCTGTGAAGTCGCAGTAAACGGCCTTGAACACTTGACTGATTGCGCTGAAACGGGTGAACCTGAGCGATTTGTTAAGACAACACGGCACAATGCAGCTCGCTTCGGAAGAAAAGGGGACCGAATGGCTGTTTTGGCAGCGGCAGTGATTTGATTATCACTTTGTTAGACTTGTTTTATGCCACGAATTTCTAAACTGAATGCATAAAAGCTTTTTGGACGTTACTTTGGAAACACTTTTTTTTTTTTTACACAAACAGGTGAAGTTCATTCGACAGTGTCACATAGAAAGGAAGGGGAAGAGAACAGTGGCACACCAGCAGTGATGTGATTGGTATGCTGGAGAGAGTGTGCGACTGTGGGCAGGGCTGATTGTCTGATTATGCGGTTAATGGTCCTGTCCTCTGATACACAGCTGACCCCACCGTTCATTTCTCTGGCCTCGCCATAACCTATTCCCGTCATTCTCAGAGAATCAACAGTAAAACTGATGCATCCTTTTTGTGAGGCCTCACATACAGAACATGAACACATGTGTACCGCTTAACTGAATTTGAAATAAGTCCAAGTGTTTCTGTGCCGATTTGGAGCTCGAGGCGACCGCACAAAGATGTATTCTCTCTTGGTGTGTTGACCCATTCATAACAATTAGATCTGAGTACTGACAAAGACAACGAGTCCTTATGGGATTGGTAATGAACTCTGTTTAATAACCCTGCTTGGTTAGAAAGGTCGTGATCGTGATGGTTGCTCTCTTTTAATCTGTCACCAGATAGCTTTCATTCACGTTAATATTGCACCAGCCATACAGCCAAAACCCCTCCTGGTATTATATAACTGATTATGTAAGGCGATCTTATATTGTACTGTGACTGCACTGTTTACTCTCCAACATTTATTCCTGCTCCCTCAGATCATTACACTCAAGCTCCATAGAGCAGCTGTGTGTGTGAATCAAAGTGATCATCATCTTCAGGATTAGTTTTATTTTTTTTTATGTTTCTCTCTTTGAAGCCAACAATTCATTCATCTTCTCTATCAACTTTGACAGGAACAGGTTGTCCGTCCACCACAGGGAAAGTCTCACACACACCTGTTTACAATTTGGAGTCGCTGGGCCCATCTACATGCACGTCAGATAGAATAAACCTGCTGGTTTACATGTTTCATTCCACATCAGTTTGTGTTTTGGAGAAGAGGAGCAAGATTCGCCACGCACGCACAGTCGTAGCGTTCGCTGTCCTAAGGCACGAGGTAATTAGCATGCTGGCTGGGGTTCTGTTTGGCATCCTCCTGCTGCAACATCATGTTTCTTGTGTTAGTTTTCATCACACGTTGTGACCGAATCACTTCCATTTATTCCAATTGTTCTTTTTACACACGTGCTGTCATGGGATTACAGGTTCACGTGCAGAAAGATGTAAAAGTTTTTAGGAGAAAACGAGGTGTGTGTGATTTTTCACAATCCGATAACTGTCATTGTGCGGTAAAGCGCTGATGACCTGACACAAATGCATCTTTAGACTGCAGAAATTAGCTTAAAGACTGACTGAAAACACATGCAGGTGCAGATAAAACCGGCAAATGTCACAAAATGAGGTTTGAGCCTGGAATCGAATGGGGGATGGAGGCACAAGTGCTGACCGCTGCACCACAGTGCTTCTCTCTGTTAATATCTTCTTGGCATAAATTCA
This sequence comes from Malacoctenus triangulatus, assembly GCA_032274725.1. Taxonomy (NCBI): domain Eukaryota; kingdom Metazoa; phylum Chordata; class Actinopteri; order Blenniiformes; family Labrisomidae; genus Malacoctenus; species Malacoctenus triangulatus. The sequence goes on from JAUESE010000015.1 coordinate 6,567,565, forward strand.
CTCATAAGATTCACTTTTATTCATTGGACCAAATCGATGAAAAGTGTGAACACAAGAATAATCCGTGAAGCCAACCCAGTCCGAGCCTTTGCTTACATGCAGTATATCTCTCTCTCTCTCTCTCTCTCTCTCTCTCTCTCTCTCTCTCTCTCTCTCTCTCTCTCTCTCTCCTGGTCTGCCTTTTTCTCTTTGGCCCACTAATTAATAGGCGCTTGTAAGTTTTCACTGCAGGAAAATTTTTATCTTGCTGAAGTAATGATGTGTAAATACGGGGCATTTACTGTACCATCCACTTCCTCTTTGTCCAATTAGAGGGCCTGACACAAATCCCCGCTGAGCAAGGACAAATAGCGCACAAACTGGTAATTATCCATAAAAGCAGGGAACATGCTGCTGGCAGAGAAATCACGATTGTTTGAAGAAGATCAAGATAAGCCTGTTCAACACGTATCAAAACCACGGCGCCCGTCCCCCTCACCCCCTCCCCGCTCACACCCGCATGCAAACACGCTGCACGTGACAGTTATGAATATCATTACGGTTCCGCATGACGTTCATTGTCGCACCTTGGCTGAGTTGCATCATGTTTGAGTCAGACTGAGACAAAGAACCAGAGAGAGAGAGAGTCAGAAACACATTGGGGTCTGATGTTTGCATACAAATCGAGCACGCTGTGCTGCACAACAGAGCATGTGTGTGCAGTGTTTAAAAATATAGGCTGTCTCCTGTTTGGGTGACTTTCTGACAGCGTAGTGCGCTCGCCTGCGAGTCTGATCCAGACCAAAAAAAAACTGAGGGAAACATGTAGTGATAGATGTACAGTGTAAAGGAACATTTGTGTTTCTCTGTGTGAGTTTGCACCCACATTTACTGGCATGTACCTCATTATATGTACGGATCATAGAAAGGCTACAAGGTTATTTTGTGCCAGGGTTTTTTTCTCCTCATTATCTTGTCATGTCTGTGGTTAAACAAAACATTGCCCCTGCCCATCCAATTAGACTCGGATTCCCTCTGCACAGCACCGATGACACGTGAACAGATACTCCATTAACACTGATCGAGACGGATGGTGAGGGACCACAGACAGGAGGGAGGAGAGACGTTTGTCCTTCGTCTCGCGTTTCTTCCTCTCTCCTTTTTTTCCCCAAACCTCCGCCTTTCAAGGCATCATTAGCAGACACAAAGTCGATCAAGTCGCGAATCCTCTGAGAGACACAAATATCGCCACAAGAATTTGGCCGGCGCGGCAATTTGCAAAAATGTTTCATGTCTCACTTGATTGGTTTTCATGTTTGCTTATAGTCAGCCGCCTGTAGGAGTCACACTCACAAACGGCTTGTAATGATTCATAATGGAGCCAATGAAATCTATTTCCAGCGCAATTATACTTCTCTCATTTATCTTGATGCACCTGATACCCTGGTTGTTGTGACAAGCCTGTTTGCTGGGTTCAAAAGACATAATCCTAATTTAGATGCCAATTTAGAGTCTTTGAAGTCTCCACCTGCTATAATTCACCCAATTAGAAAGATGGTTCCCTGTTGCGCACGATGGCATTCACAGATAACAGTTTGATAACCATCTAATAACAAATGACTCCGTTCAGAGTACGACTGAGATGGACGTTTTGCTGTGATGTTGGGAGAAAATGAACGGTTGTTGTGCTAATTGCTCAATTATTGCGCGACAGGAAAGCAGGCGGCAGAGCAGGACGGCCTTCAAAAGGTTGGCAGTTCAACGCCCCGTCTCACTCTGAATCCATGGACAGGGTTGACATGGTGTTGTAGAGGTTTATGAGCGTCCCCCCGTAAGAATGAGGTAGAAATAGTGTTTCCTATTTTCCTTTCACTTGAGTTATTTTCTGCCTTTATTTCCTCTGTAACCATGTTAAATTCCTGCGTCCTTAAATGGCTTTGTGCGCGCAGTGTAGGTGGGACAAATCATTTTAATGAGCATTGCTATTCTTTTCCTTCCCGCAGCTCGTCTTTAAGGCCACAGTTCATCTCGATTGTGCTGACAGGCTGTTGTTGCGCGCGTGTGTGGGAACGGCTGACCACAGAGTGACTGCTTCACTGATTAACACTGAAAGATAAAACCGTTGTTACCCTGGATGCTAAGCTGCGCTTCTGAGCCTGCGAGCAGAGGCTGGGACTCCTGATGGTCTCTAATAAAACATGGCGGAGTTAAGTGTACAACAAAAGAAAGCGAAACAACTTTCAGAGATTTATTAGGGGAAACCTGCTACTGAGCAGCTCGGATCAGTGTATCAGTCGGTTGGATACAAGGTCATATTCCAGTACTTTATATTAAGCTGACTATATTAGCAAGTTTAGGACATCCACAGTGGCTTTTTATTGGGGATTTTACACTGGAGAGGGAATATTATACTAACTCACAACTTTGAAAATTGAGATTTGACCAATAATGTAATTAAAAAAAGGGGACACATGAACCATTTAGCCCCAGAATAAAATTAGTCAAATTTCAGCTTGATCTACGAAGCTCCATCCGGAAGACAGAACGTTTGTGTGAAGAGTAAGCAGTCAGAGAGCTCGTTTCTTGGTGAGAGGATGCTCAGGAGCGCTCAGGTGTTCCAGCCGACGTGTAAGAGCCCACATGTAGAAGCAGCCATCTAAGACCGAAACAGCACAACACCATGATTGCCTCTGTCATCCGGTGGAGGCGACACACATGCTCTCTGTGAGGCTCTGCTAAGTAAAAGCCCATGGCATCAAAACAATGTGAGAGGTGAACGGACCACTGGAGAGTAAAGCCTCCCGAACAGCTTGCTGTAACTCTTTGAACAGCCACAAGTCGCAGGATTGGGTGGCTCACTGCAGAGCTGCACGGTGCAAAGTACCTGTCAGAGAGAAGTTGGGTGTTTGGGGAATCATCCCGGTGAAAGCGAGTGGCTGACGCAGGTGATCAGCGAGCGTGGAGCGCTCGTTGTTTTGGTCGTCACGGTTTCCCGCCCTTCTAGTGCTGTGACGCAAGCTAATCAGTCGTGACTCAGTGACTTAATGTGATCAGTTTGAGATTCATCTGAGATATTCAAACGTGTTGTCTTGTGCCTGTTGTGTGCACGTTGTGTTTGGTTTGAGGTAAGAGGTTGGTAAGAGCAAAAGTAACTGCACACACTACAAAATGCAAATACTTATACACATACAGTACCTGTACATGACTGCTTGCCATCCATGCATCTTACTGTCATTGCAAAGGTCTCACTATTCATGCTGCTGACTTGGTTCAGACATGCGCTTCGTAACACATTTGATATGTTGATTAATAACAACAATCACAAAAACAAAGATGTGATCCAAAATATTCACTCATTGACCATTTTTAGGTGACTTAAGGTAAAACTATAGTGCCTCACTTCACAACTTTGACTTCTTTCTCTTCTTTTTTGATTCAAGTCATCACATGAGTGAATGTACTGAAATTAATCCATAAGTCGGCCCCAATTTTCACTGGTAAATGAGACTTTCTCATTTCTTTGAGCTTCATGCTTAATTTTTCTTCTGTTGTCTTTTTTTTCCCTCTGTGATTACACCAGATGCCCACACGTGTCCCACGGCTGACACAGTTGACCTGGCGAATCATTTTTCAAAGGACAATGCCCTGGCAGAACTTGTTCCTCCGAGAACGGCCTGTGTTCAAGTGCGCCAGGCCCCGGGCACAGTTTTATAGATTGTTCGCTGATCTATGTTGTTCATCTCCTCAGATATCATCTGGGGGGTCCAGCCTAATGTTTGTGTGATAAAGGATTCAGAGGGGTTTTTCCTGCAGCCTTAAGTCAGGTACCTGCCACTCCTCTCTGTAGGTCAGTGGAGCTTAACTGCCCTCCTACCTGGACATGTGCTGCTCTGACCTACAGAAGTCCAAACCTGCCTCTGGATCGCCTGAGACCTGCCCAAAGGGTTTATTTTACACCTGGAGGTACGAGAGGCACAACGCCACTGAGTCCTTAATTATCAACACTCTCCCCTGTGTGACAGCTGAGAGAACAGACTCTCTCCCTCAGTCAGTGGAGCCTCGGATTCAGCCGTTACATCCTTGAAACTCGTCTCTCTGAACTCGGATCCCACTTTGTCGATCCGAGTCCCAGCTCAGCTGCTCTTGGTCCTCTCAGCTTCCTTCTCATTAGACACAGCAGTGGTGACCCAGGTGTAAGTTTGGCCCGGAGCCTCGCAGCCTGAAAAGCCTGTTCCCAAAAAGTGCTGCCCAGACCCATTATCTCAGCAGCGCAGACGATGTTACACAACATTTCAACAATTTACATAAAAGTATAATTGCACAACGTTTTTTCAGACATTGTTGTGCAACAATAATTCAGTTTTGCTGAAGCTGACCTCTTTCAGACTTCTCCCCATCTGTGTTTGGAGCAAAAATTGCATAATCCTTAGTAGCTTGATGTTTAAAACAACAAATACAAGGGAACAACGTGTGTGTATTAAGTTTGGAGGAATTTACCACGAGCTGCAGCTCGAACAAAGTTTTGTGAAAAACTTCGCTAGAACTTCAGAACGACTTTTCAACATTTGTCAGTGGCTTGAGAGACGATTGAGTTTTGGTAAAGGTGCGTTCATACAACAGTCGGACCTTCATTGAAAAATAGATCTTCTGAAACTTTAAGCAGTTTTTGGTTTTTCCTGCTCTTCTGGGCCTTTCTCTCAGATACAGACGAGCCGGAAAAAAATCTGTAGTCTGACATCAATATGTATGTTGTTCTCTTTCTCTCTTCCTTTATGCTGCTCCCTCCTCAGCACCACACTTCTCTAGCTCTGCTCTTTGCCCCTGCTGCGGTTGTACATTTTACAAACCTCAGCTGTTCACTCGCTCGTCTTTCTTACCGTCGTCCCTCTATTATCTGCTAACTGGTCGTCTAACAGCCTCACCAGCCTCCTCTCATGTCCTCTCTTGTGGCTGCCTGCTCGTACAGTGGCTGCTCCCCTCGGGATACGTCTTGCTTTGGTCTGACGAAAAAACTACTTAAAATGCGATTTCCTCTCTTAAAACGCTGGAAGTTGTTTGTGTTCACATAAACTGCATCAAAGCCTCTGTCAAATTCACTTTGACCAAGTTTGACTGGTCCACGGCGTGTACATAAACACCTGTCCACAAAGTGACAAATTTAATTTGTGTCTGAGTCTGAGATGTGGCTGTGAGAAACAGGAGAGCTGCTGCATGAATAAAGTCTCTCTTTAATGGATTGAGGCTTATGTGACACTTTGGTTGCCAGGCAGCTAAAGGTGAAACCTCTTGTCCCAGCACAACGACAGACTGAGCGACCTTAAGGTCAAAACTACACATCACTGCAGCTCTAATTCATCTTGAAAGCAGCGCCACAGTTTTCTTTTTACGACCTGCCTGCTGGCAAAACATCCCGACGTCTTGTGCTGCAGCACAGCTCCAGTCCCCCTCGTCTTGGAGGTCATTTTGACCCGCCAAGTCGCGCCCAGAGCAAGGGGTCTGCTAATGAAGATGTAGAAAGACACACGAAGGGATAAAGTTATTTCAAAAGAGCTGTTATCAGCTTTTCTTGTTGCACACAACCCGTTGGTGGTGATTAAAAAAAAAAAATAGGAGTTGCACTTAAGTTTTGTTGCAGAGTCTCCTGCAAAGTCAAAGAGGTTTGGCTGCTGGACGCAGAGGGCCGACTCTTTTTTTGGACTTCAGACCTCCAGGTCTCCTGAAATAGAAAAAGGAGGCATGCACAAGGAAGCGCGCAGAAAAGAAAGGAAGGAAGGTTACGTGTCTCGGATACAGCCTGTGCAGCCTCGTGTGTCATGACATGTTTTGTTTGTGGGCTCTGGATAGCGCAGCATTTGCATACAGTGCAAACAGCGTGTGGCAGCACAACCGTTAATCAGGGGTGGCGAAGATGTCACATGGAAACAAAATACAAGCTACTTGTAACTTTATTCTGATGTTATGAAGCATAATTAGGCCAATTGGAGAAGAAAAGAACCTTTAGAAGAAAACTAATTTAGTGCTGTTTTGCTTCCGCAATTAAAGACTCTCTAACTTTTGAAGCCTTACTCCTTGCCTCTGTTTGTGTCTCTCCACATATACTGACACATACACAAAACGAGACCCCGGGTTAGACGAGGGGTAATGTACACTCAGAGAGACTAAGAGAGAGGCAATAGGATTAAGGCTCAGGTCTCAGCAAAGAGCTTTGTGCCTGTGCAGTTTTGACCACAGATACATTACTGAGCCTCTGTGCAAGCACAGACAGAGCCCATCTGATTCACACAGATGACTTTCTGGCTGCGGGCCTTCTGCAGGGAAATTGAGATATTCTACTGTCCTCTATCTGTTCGGCTCTCCGAACAGCACGCATCAGTGCCCCCCCCCCCCAAAAAAAACCCTCATCCAAGTGATCTTTGAAACTGCTTCTGTCCTTTAGAGTGTTTGCATGTTATTCCAGCTCCTCTTTACATTAGCAGGAAACGTAAAAAGGACAAATTCTCTGCTATTAAAACACTTTCACTTTTTGGACAGATTGTTTGACAACGGCTCATGTCTGCAGCTCACAGAACAATAAAAACCTTTTTTTTCCCCCTACAACTATGACAGACAGCACCATTACTTGCCCCGACAGCTCGATCGTCGGCCTGATAACAAATCACCATACCGTGCAGCTTCCATGGAAAAGAGCATGTCTCACAAATGTCAACATGCAGCCATTTGTTAAACTGTGCACAATGTACAGGCTGCCTTCAGCGCCGGAAAGACTATACGATGTGGCAGTTGAAGTTAACCGCGTGGTCGCGTTTAAATTGAGTCCGCTATTTCAAACCAATTCGAAAAAACCCTCAACAACATCGATTAATCCCCCCCAAAAACTGGAACTGTTTGTGCATTTTCCTCCATATCATCAACTGGCAGGCAAAAAATGCGTTCAGTCGGTCTGTCATCGGAGTCGATTCTTCCTCAGATATCATCTGCGAGTTAAATGTTTTAACCTTTACATTTGCACGCCTGCACCTTTGATGCCAGTCAGTGTAAATGTCTGGTAAATGCTGAGACCCGGAGTGATGGCGAGCGCTCCTCCAGGCTTGTCAAATATCACCTGACACACCAAATGGTGTTTGATGGACAGATGCACAGATAAAAAAAAAAAAGGCTTGTTTATGTAAGATCTAATTTCACTGCACATTTCAGTTTTTTTCCATCATTAAATGTATTTAATCTGAGGTCCTTTTCATGATACCTGTGTGTGCACCACAGCATGCTCCAAAGACCGGCACACCAGTTCATGGCGATGCCTGAAGGGGCTCCAGTAGGGGGGCAAAGGAAGCATGGAAGGGGTTGGGGGTCCACCTGGTTTTCAGTCACCATGGGAACACCATCTTGCCCTCCTAGGATCTGTCACAGTGCTGTTGAAAAGTGTTTCTGAAAGACAGCAGACTGGGTGGAAGAAGTGAAATCCAAAGAAATGGTGTGACAGTTGGAAGAAAAGAAGCAGACTTAAACTGGAGCAGGACCGAGTCTGGACAGTTAAGCTGGAGATCACAGCGGAGCGGTCAGCGAGTGAACGGACAAACGCAGAGCAGGAAGTGTGAGAAGCAGCTTTGACTGGAGTCGTACCCACCAGTTCGCTGCACAGTGAAGTGAGGCTTCTTCCACTTCTTCCACTCGCATGGCGACATGCTCAGAACTCCTCTGCCGAACTCACACCCCCTCCTCTTCCTCCTCCTGCTGCTCCTCCTCCTCCTCTCTGGCAGCAGGACCAACACTGACATTATACACTTTGGCTGGAGGGAACAAAGCTGCGACTCACCCCTCGCTCTCTCTCTCTCTCTCTCTCTCTCTCTCTCTCTCTCTCTCTCCCACTGATTTTTGCAATCAGCCAAATTGCTTATTGATCAGAAACGATGGACACAGGGGGCAGATCTGTAATTTCATTCCGGATGCGACTCTGAAACAGCAAAGGGCTCAACTGTCACTACCTGGGGCTGTGGAAAACCTCAGGAGACGGCACCTTTGGTAGATTTTATTCTATTTTGTTTCACTTCATTCTATTCCATTTGATTTAATTTCATCATTACATAAGAGCGTCCTTTGTGACTGTTGTGCATTGTGAAATGATTCTGATGCCGTGCCAGGGGAGGAAACTTGTCAGCTGTTCCCGCTGTGTTGAAAACAACAGGGAGACAGACAGACAGACAGACAGACGGACAGAGAAATGCAGACAGACATCGTGTGTGTTTGCAGCCTCCTTTCTCCAAGTGCGTGGCAGCACAACCTGGATACATGTGTGGCCGCATTGTTCCCGTGATTGTGAAAAATGGATTTCGCTGCTCATTTCTGCCTCAGCTCAGTAACCATAAATAGATGTTTACAAGTAGAGAAAATAAAAGCTGACATCCATACCACACTTTAAAATGAGATGTCGGATTGAGGAAATAACGTGTTCTTTTTTGGGGGGGATAGTTACATACAAGCTCTCTCCAGAAGAGAAGTCATTTCTCCGCCATTCATTCCAGCGCATATTGTCATTTTTTTGCTCGTCATTTATTCCAATTACATCATTTTTCATCAGATGCGTCGATCACACGACTACGTCCAATTACATCTCAAACGGCTCTCAACGATTGAGTGGAAGAAAAGCCTCTGTGCTTCACAGCGCGCCTGACTGTTTCAGACTATTCAGAAAGCCATCTGAAAAATCCGCCTGCTGCCGGAAGAACACAGGGACTCCTCACAGCTGGAGTTTGAATTTCACTAATGGAACCACGTCCAAATCTCCGTGTGACCGCTGAGCTGGTTTTGATATTAAAAATGAATTATTGGCCATGTACATTTGACCTGAGAAATACATCCATCATAAATTGATGAAAGAGATGAGAAAAGAGTGAGAACTTGGAAGGACAAAGCGAAATGTGATGGGGGAGGACAGATGGGGTCAAAGCCAATCAATACGAGTCCTTCCAGCACAGAAACTGTGCTGCGTTCCTTTCCTCCCCTCTGGTTTTCTCTCCGCTCCCACCGCACACATGGAAAAAAACTCCCTCTTGGCAACAACACAGTGGTCACACAAGAAGCAATTTCATAGTCGCTGGTCCGAACCACCTCGGCACCTGAAACTTCATTACACTACACTGGCATTGGGTTTTTTTATACAGAGAGAGAGAGAAATGTAGACCAGAGCACAATGAAGTGCAAAAGCTTGAAATGTGCCACTCCACGATAATAGTGTCAACATGCAGAGCGCCCAATTCCATTTGCTGGAGGTGCGGTAAACAGCAAATCACTTTGTGAGGCTGCGAAAGCCAAAAAAGCGAGTGGCACCAACCGTCCAACATACAGACTGAGGCTGGACCACATTCACAGAGCCACACAGAGCTCATCAACAGCTGCCTCCAGATGTTTGAAATGGAGCCCACATCTTTTTATTCGTGATTCGCTGTAGGATTTTTCAGCTTTCTACAGTTCGAATAAGGAACTCTTTCATGCCTTTACGTGAATGATTCTCCACCTGTTTTCTTTGTGACCCTTTCAGATTGCCTTTACAACCTGTGATTTGCCAAATCATTACATTGAAGCCAGACACTGGCACAAAGACATGAGCCTTCAAAATAAAAGCACTGGGTATTTTTTTCCCAGGTTTCCTTTATATTGTAGAAAGCATCTCATTCTATTCTGTTTAATCTATTCTGATTTGAATGCATCAAGTCTCTGTGCAACCCCCCGACGGTATCTGCCGCGTCCTCAGGGGGTCCTGCCCCTGTGATGGGGGAACCGCCACTACTTTAACCATTAATTTAATATTCAGATTACATGTATTTGTAACTTAAAGATGCGATGTGACATTTGTAGGCTTCTCCTTTCAGAGTTTGATGTGACATGATTTTGGCCTCTCCCTTGTGTATTTCAGCGATCAGGAAGCATTACATCAAACGCGCGCGCCATAGGTCGGACTTGATCGGATCATGTCATCATATGTGACTTGCTCATATAGTATGCACTGTGGGAAGCTGATCAGCTCCACTTTAAGCCAATATGAAATCTCTGCGGTGTCCCGAGCCTTCGCATCTCACACCAGCAACTCGTGGTGTGTGAAGGTGTTTGTGGCTGAAAAGCTCCGAGCTGATCTGATCCATCTCGGCTCTGAATGGAGAAGGGAATGATTGTCGCTCCAGGCCTTCAGAGGTTAAAAAGACATTGAAAACAAGTACTGACTCATTTTCAACCCAGTTCCCCCAGGGGGGCTGCTGAGGCGCGTCAGGACCTTTAAAACAACCGACCAATCAGAGTGCTGCAGGCAGAGTTAGGGAAGGTGACACAGACCTACTTCCTAACCAGCTGGATGTGTAGGAAGAAAAAAAAAAGCAATGAAATTTCATAAACCCATGACGAGTTCGGATGACAAGCACACAGATGTGCACGCTGCTGGAAACAAACTTGTAGGAAAAGGAGTTCATTGATTGATGTTTTTCTTTAGGCGGGGGGAATCTGACGACCTGCTGTTTTGCAGCTGCATCGTGGTTGTTCACAAGATGTTGGTGGGATGATAGAGACTCGCTGGTTGTGGTTAAAGGACTGTGTGAAATGATTTCATTGTGATTTGTGTTCTCCGTATTTAGGCGTATTTTGAGGATGATGTAAGTACAGAAGGTGTGTTCCAGGTTTGACATTTTCAGCAACTAATTACAATGAAAGTGCATTTTTCTGTAGAATAGTAAAGGAACAATAAGTTGGTTTTTTTTTCTATTTTCATGGAGGTTTAAAACAATGGCCACAGTTCAGGGAGCAGTTTTGATTTAATCAAAATCGGTTCCAAATTATGTATTTGATGAAATTTGACACGACATCATACAGCAACAACACAACAAACTAACATGACACGACACATGCATCAACCATCACAGTGACAATCAATACGACAGCAAAGGCATCATGATCCATCGTGACACCAGCTATTTAAGAAGAATCCAGTGAACGACACACCGAACTACACTGGGACACCAAATACTGGCTCTCCTTCGGATTTCTCTCCTTTCCTCGGTTTGATCTGGCTATTTAAAGGTCCCATAGTTTCTCCCAGGCTACGTGATGCGTGTCAGTCAACCGCTGGTTAAATAAGCTGACAAGTGATCATTAGACTGACTGCAGTTAACTGGTGGGCTGCTGCGCTTGTCAATCACCGAGTCTCGTGGCCTCTCGGCTTTTCATCCCTCTCCGTCTCTGCCGGCTTCTCGTTTTCCCCTGATGTAAAGTTTCCCACTCCTCTGCCCTCATCTTGATTCAGACCAAATGGACACGAGTTATCTCTCCTTATCTGTCAGTCCATTTATTTCTCTCGCTAAGTCCACAGTGATTCTGGTCTCCTTCCTTTCTTCTCTCCCGTTTTTTTCCATCTCATCCATTTCATCTGTCTCTAAAAGTCACCGTCCCCTCTCGGCCCCCTCCCTTGCCGTTGCTTGTCGTTGCTCACTTGCACACTTTTGTTTCTCCTGTGGCATTTTGACCCTCACTTTCTCTCACACGTTCTCACTCGCGCTGTACAAATCATGTCATATCCTCCCACTCTCTCTCTCCCTGAATCCCTCCCAGAGCACACTTGGTGTCCATCTTCCCACTATTAACTCCCCCACCTTCACCTCTCCCTCACCTCTTATCGCTCCAACCACCTACCTCTGCCACCATCTTCTCCTTTCACCCCTTCTCTCCTCCTCACCTTCTCCCATGCTGACATCCCGCCCCTCCCTCCCATCGCCTCCCCAAAGTGTGAACCTGTCTCCCTCCGATCTGCCCCCCCCCACCCCCCCCACTCCACCCTCTGTCACAGACAGAATGGCCATGCCAGTGTTGATTAGAGCCCGCATGGCCAGATGCTCAGCTAGGCTTAACGGAGGCCTGTGGGAAAGAGAGCTGCTTATTCTAGCCTCAGGAGATGGATTGAAAACGACGGGAGCTAAAACAAGCAAGCATTCTCTCATTACACTCGCACATTCAACACACACGCACATGCACACAAGAAGGCATACGTAGCACGCAGCAGTAAACAGGAGAAGAAAACAGATGCATGCACAAGCACATTGTTAAAACATTTTTTTTTCTTTCTTCCTAATGCATTTGTTGCTGGGTATTTGATTATAATACAGCTGCTGTGATAATCACCCTCACTGCAGAGGCTGGCTTGTTGGAGAAACACTGCAGTATGCACGCATAAATACACATGTTCAGCGCTTCGCCTTGAACTTTGATATGTTTTTCCTTCGAGGGCCTGAGTAAAACTGCGTGTCTTTTTTTTCTTGCCGCAGCGCTCACACTTCTTTTGTAGTCTGCTTTTGTGTTTTACCAAATGTATCTGCATGAAAGATTAAGTCCTGCATACATTATCATGAAAGCAATATAAATTTTCAATGCCAGTATGGTGCAGACCACGGCCTGGTACACACTAATGGCACTAGTTACAGGCTCTTACTAATGCAGTCTTCTGACAAACTGTAAATCTGTTCATGTAGTTATATTGAGTAATACCACATGTCTGACCTGGTCTGTATAACTTCTGTAGATGAGAGACAAAGAATGAGACGAAGCATTTTGCCTTCACACAAAAAAAGTAAATTTGAGGGTGAAAATCAAAATTATTATCATTAATTATTATTAATGTATTTTCTTTACTTTTTCAAAAACACATTTTGAATTCCAATGAAAAAATTAAATAAGAAAATCGTTTTTAGTTTTATTTTCAGGATTTCGCTTTCAATTGTTAAACTTGCATCATCTTCACTTGTCACCAGAAACAGTGACTCCAATCAAGTGAAACATCTGGTACATTTTAGGGGCTGTCCTCCATTTGAAGACATATTAACGATTATTTTGAGAATATACTTTTTTTTTAGTCATTCTGTTACTCAAATGTAGCATGCTGCCTTCCCTACATACACTTTTTAAAACCAATAAAATGTCTTTCTCTCGCGCGTTCTCTGCTACATTTCGAGCTATACTCTCGAATAAATAGTTTTTTCTTTCCACGTTTTGCTTAGATTTACAGTTACTTGCTGAGAACACGCTTCATGGCGTCATGCATGTCGGTCTATTTCACAGAAAGCCGTAAAGGTATGAAATGTTGATTCTGATTTATTTTATGGCGGGTTATTTAGGCTTTCAATTAAATTTCAGATAAATCAAGCGTGGCGTGGACAGAGCTGTAAAAAAAAAAAAGGAATGCTACTTTGAGGGTTTTGCTATCCACAGCCTTGGAGAACATCACGCAGCCACAGAAAAACCTATAAATTACATTTAAGTCGCTCTATAAATCATCGTGCGACTTGCTGTAAAATACTTCACTGGGATAGCTGAAATCCCATTTCAGATCGTTCAGATCAAGGTCTCCTGAAGGCCACAGAGTTGAAAGGTTGCAGACAGATAACACAACACAGATCTGGTTATCAGTGCTGTAAAATATAATAGCTAATCAAGTTCCGGTAGATAAACCCAGGCTGCGGATTTGTGTGTGATGGAGGAGAGGCTATTATTAACAATCTATAGAAACTTAACAGCAAATTTATGAGAATGTTTCCATGAGCCTCCTCAGCGTCAGTTCCTGCCATGAAATTCTTTACAAAGTGCTCAGTCTGGAGGAAATGAGGCAGTTTTCTAAGTGTGAAGTGTTTCGTTTGCCATTTTTTTGTCAAGTGGATGATACAGTGTGTGCAATTAAGTGAGGAGGGAGAAAATTGGCTTGCAACGCATTCACGTTCAACACCTTGACTTTACACAGTGAATTTGCACATTGTGTCTAATTAAAACAAAAAAGTCCCAATGGCACTTCGCAATGTCAGGGGATTAAAATAAATGCTCCATGTTTATGTTTGCCGCTTAATAATGTTTGAATATAACCGAGTTATCATTCAATGTAGTTGTTTTATGGCTCTAATTCGGTGGTGCGATGACTCTGATGCAACAGTGAGAAACTGCCTCGTGAGGTGTGAGTCCTCCCTCCCTTGGTCTCCTGTTTATGAGTTTATGACTTTGTGACTCTGGTAATATACTTGTTTTCTTCGTGTTTGGTTTAGTAAATGCTCCTTCAGTTTGAAAATCACAGCTTATCGTGAACAGAGAGTAAAGATAAAGGTGGCGTGAGTTTTCTTGTTGCGGCCATCAAACCAGTTGTCCTTATGAAGACGCTCAGTCTGGTTTAAAGGTTCCTGCTCCTACACACAAGAGGAAAACTGTCAAAATGATTAAGTACCACGATCCTTTATTTAACAAGGCAAAAACAAAACCTCCTTGAGAGATACAACTTCTGCGTTGTGGAGAAGATTAGCCGAAGCTTCATCTTGTCTACCTGCCGATAACTGTTGTTGTGATTGTTGTTTTCTGGCACTGACGGTGTTCACACAGACACAGAAGCTTTCCCTCTGCTGTTGTTGGAACCTGAACTACTGAGTAATTGGGTCAAAATAAGCACACACACCCAGTGCGACCTCTTGGATAGCAGAAACAGACACACACACACACACACACACACACACACACACACACACACACACACACACACACACACACACACA
>JAUESE010000015.1:6642671-6658887 GCA_032274725.1 Malacoctenus triangulatus
CCTGTGGCCCTCCCCTCAGGAGTGGGTGGTCATCGCGTACATCTTCACCAATGGCATAGAGAAGATGAGAGAGGTACAGTCGCTCCTCGTGGCCGCTGCATGCAAAGGTTTTACTGTAAATGCAAAGCGGCGACGCTCCGCCTGCACCTGCACAGAGACCTGAAGACTCAGAGCGTTACACTGTAGTGTCAACTCCAGTTGTGTTTGGGGAATCTGGTCGCATAGAACCGAGGCTGAGCATCATGTCCGAAGCATCAAAGTGCAAATAAATGGGAAAACCAATGATGGATCCACTGAGAAGGAAAAAAAGGATAGATAGAAGAGGAGAAAGGCAGTGGAAATGAAAGCAGAAGAGAAGAAGAGTCATATAAAATAAATAGAAATGTGAGCATGTGGCCTTACTGTAATTTTCAGCCTCAATCTGTGCCTCTGTTTGTACAGTAAGGGTATGAAATGCATTAATCATTATGTCACACCAGTTTCAACGGCACCATAAAGCCTCTTGATTGGTGAGCTCATACTGCCCTCTTATGGTGACCGTGATAGGGTGCACGTCTGTCAGGTTACTCCTTTAAATCCCTCTTTGAAGTCACTTTTTTCACGATTTTTCTCGCTTTTCTTTGTCGTCCAGATCTTGATGTCAGAGCCGGGGAAGTTGTTACAGAAGGTGAAGGTGTGGCTGCAGGAGTACTGGAACATCACGGACCTCATGGCCATCCTCATATTCTCTGTCGGGATGGTTCTGCGGCTCCAGGAGCCGCCGCTCATGAGCTACGGGCGGGTCATCTACTGCGTCAACATCATCTATTGGTACATCCGGCTGCTCGACATCTTCGGAGTCAATAAGTACCTGGGACCCTACGTGATGATGATTGGCAAGATGGTGAGAAGTGACAGGCGATAGTCAACTCTATGTGTGTGTCTTTTCTATCCGCAGCATCGCTTGTACTTAAATCCCCATTATGTATTTTTTCATTTTTATCTGTTTGCCCTCTGACCTCAGCACCATTTACACTGATTGTAAGTGCTCACAGAGGTCCTTCATTACAGTGATTTAATCTGTAAGTGGTGTGCAGTCCCACATCTAATGGAGCTTTTGTGCCTCTTCACCTTGTTTGATCTCCGTGAGTGCCAGATCACAGAGTCTGACACACACGCGGAGACAAAACAAGAGAGAAGATCAAAAACCAGCCTCCAGATCCGTCTGATGCTGGACTGTGTGTAACACTGGGCTATTTACCACTGGAAACAAACACTTTGATATGAAAATGATCAATTAGGAACTACTGAGGGAGAAAGAGAGAGGGGGGGGGGGTTGGATTTGGATTGGCATAAAATCAGGGGTGTCAAACTCATTTTAGTCATGCAGCCCTGTTTGATCTCAACGGGAACCGACCAGTAAAAAAATTGGTTAACCTGGACTGAACTGCTGCAGTTCACCTTGAATGCCCTTTGATGCAAAACACCTCACATCCGCAGCCTGCGGTTTCAGCCTGGTGCCTCTCACACCGACACTTTCTGCAGCCTAAAGCACGCACGTCTTCACCAATTCTCCCTCAACGTGTGGATTTGACACTAATGTATTTTTGCCTGCAAAGAGTAACTCGCCTTCACAGCAGGAAATCTTACAGTATGAAGCGGATGTGATAAATACAGCTTATTTTTCAGATTTCCAGAAAGACCATGAGTGGCAGAGTGGATTTGGAGACTCGCAGTATATCTGAGGGTGGTGGATTATAAATGAGCCTGGAGAGAGGCCGCCCTCTCTGTGCTTTGACTCCCTTAATCAATCTGCGATTAACCTAAATGAAACACATTTTTAATATTATCTTTAGGTTTCATTCCTGATCAAGTCAAATTGAATTCTAATTGACCAGTGAAGCCCGAGCGGAATAGCAATCAAAAAATGCAAATGCGGACGAGCCCTCATCAGACTTGTAAAACTGCTGCTGCAGCTGGAACACAACAGGCTCCTTTCTTTTATGTCGACAACACTCGTATCAAATGCCCCCCCATCTTTTCCTTTCTCAAACCACCCACCTCCTCCCTGCCTCCCTGTAACGACCCTCCTCTGCCTCCCTCCTTCTGTCAGATGATCGACATGATGTACTTTGTGATCATCATGTTGGTGGTGCTGATGAGTTTCGGGGTGGCGCGTCAGGCCATCCTCAACCCCAACGAAGACCCGTCCTGGATGCTCGCCAGGAACATCTTCTTCATGCCTTACTGGATGATCTACGGAGAGGTGTTTGCTGACCAGATTGACCGTAAGTTCAGGGCCAGAGCGCACGGTGATGAATACAGTCTCAGTTTGTCAATTCATGAAGGGAAGCATCCAGTCTCTGAGAGAATAACCAAATTATATGTTCCAATTTTTGTTTGACTCAATGTGGGGGGATGATCTAATTTTTTGTTCAGTCTTCTGCAGCTTTAAATACAAGTCAAATCTGTCTTTTTGTAGTTGTCACATTAAAATCACTCACTTTCAGATTATTAAATATAAAAAAAACTGTTTCTATGTTATTATGTCTGCATAATCTTTCTGACTTTGAGACATGAATGTGTACTGTCAGTTTGTCTTGCTCTCTTTTGACTTTTGAAAAAGTGACGTCTTGGCTCAATAAATCAATTAGACTGTGAGCGGTGTCTGTGAGGAAAATGCCCCGAGAGTGCGAGTGTTTCTGCGTGCTGGTCTGTTGTGTCTATTTGTATGGTAGTATATCTGCTGGTGTGTACAGAGTGTGAGGAGTGGCCCAAAGAGAAGAGATCTGAAATAATGTTTTCATTCTTTGTTTCAGATATGCATAGTAGGAAGTTACAGCACAGGCTGAATGAAAAACTCTGGCTGGTCGATAATTACTTTCGAACTCACGGAAGCTGGCGTAATAATGGTCCATTCCACATTGCCCAGTGCAGTCCAAATCCCAGTAAATCTATAGATATAGACCTCAATTTATTAACCACATCTACCTATCCCACCTCTCCTTCATCATCCTCACATTACCACCTTGTCATGCCCACTTCTACCACTAGAGGCCACTTGAGACAAAAAGTGTGCATGCGGCTCCGCTGTAAGGCTAAAGTTGCCCTCCTTCTTGGGTTAATCTGCTGGAGATCAGCAGGAATTTTTCTGACTAGTTCAAGAAAATCTGGCACTATTTCAGCCTGATTTCACCAGACTGTCCATATTCTGTCAATCTGTGACTCAGACAGCAGGATATAGCCGTAGGTCGACCTATAGCTACATCCTGTATGCAACTTTAGCCTGACTTATTTTGGCATTGGCTGGCAAACAGCACCGTTACATGGCAGCAGCACCTTTCAAATGTGTTTCCAATATCGTCATGGTCCTCTGTTTTTTGTTTTTTGTTTTGCAAATCAAGAGGAACGATCAAAGTTTGGAGCATTTGATGTTCCCTTGATTTTATCACTTCAATCTCCTTTATTGACTTGAAATTAGTTTCATTTGAAGAAGTGACGCTGCCATGATAACACCTTCTGGCACATAAATCATGTCACGTTCCCTTTACGTCGGCCGAGCTTCTCACTGGAGCTATTGACTCACTGCTGAAGTATTTCATCCAGTGTAGCCAACGCGTAACATGACAAAGCCTTGAATTCTACCCACCAGCAACAGATGCATACACGCATCCACACCTGAACATACATGTTAGCCACCTCTCATCATCTGTAATCTGTTTTTTCACGTGGTTCAGTTGTCAGAGTTTTAAAATCCAAATTTTTTCTGAGGTACAAAAAAAAGTAAAACAGGAAAAATTACTTCAGTTCTCTGTCTTTGGGCTGCATTGTGTGAAACAATTGAACTCCAAGCAACGACGAGCATGACTAGAATGAATCTCAAAGGCAAACAAACCAAGAACAAACGCTGAATGTTCCCCAGATAAGCCACAGCAACTGAACCATCATAGATGGAAAAAACATACTATGTATCCTGAATACATCTCCAACGATTCAGAGCAATCAACCATTGCTGAATGAAGCGACGGCTCACATATGTGACAATATATTTCAAACACTGACTTCATGTTTAAATATATTGTGAACACAACTTGTGACGACACATGATGAGCCTTTTTTGTTTTAATTTTGTGTGTATTTTGCTTCCAGATACACATGTTTGAACATAAGCCACTGCCATTATAGCGTCCACTCTTTCCAGTCCCCTTTTTTAAGAAAAAAGAAGCATAAGAGTAAATTATGCTTCTTGTTTGTTTGCAAGATACATATTTGTGCATTTTGTTTGATATTTTGAGGTCTGCTTGTCTCTTTGTTTGTTTGCTGTGATGTTGTATTTAAAGTACAGTCTGTCTATGTTTTTTTTTTTATCTCAATTCATTTTAAGTTGCTTCAGTTTATTTGAGGTTTCTTTTATTTTCACTTCATGTTGCGTGTCTGCATGTTTTCTCAAATCTGTCGTGCATCCAACAATTTTTACTAAACAATCATTAATGATGTATTGAAGCTTCCACTTGGTGGTTTGGCCTGTATTGACTTGTGTATGTGTGTGTTTATTTTGTGGCGGTGTGCAGCCCCCTGTGGGCAGAACATCACGGAGGACGGCGTGGTGGTCACTCTGCCGCCCTGTAAGACGGGCGCCTGGATCGTCCCAGCCATCATGGCCTGTTACCTGCTGGTGGCCAACATCCTGCTGGTCAACCTCCTCATCGCCGTGTTCAAGTACGTGAACTCACCGGAGATGTTCAGCAAATTTTGTGTATCACAACCTTTTACTGACCTGCTAATTTTGATGCCAGGACAGAGTAACCATTTCTTTGGGGGAGGGGGGGGGGTGAGCAATACATCAAAACAATCAAATTTAGGTGTTTTAAGAATAAGCTGTCTCACACAGATTTGTGGGTGAAGGAACAAAACATAAGTGTTGCGCTTTCAAGCTACACTCATTACAGGCTAGTAACAAATCAACACAGTGGGATGATGCTTCTCCCAAGGTGACATTATCATGATAATAACCTGTTATTGTGTCTGTGTACCATTCATGTAGCAGAAGAAATCTTCCTCTTGTTTGCTTCTAGCAGAATAATCCTAAAAATGCACAACGGAGAAATAGGAATAGTTATTTAAGCAAATATTGCCAAGCAGTCATTCAGTCATTTCTCATCTTTTCTGCATCACTCTTTATATTCTCACTGTCTGAACTCTGTTCGTCAGTGCAGCAGCAACACGAAGGATTCACATCTGTGTGTCATCACAGCCTGTTAAACCAACCGTCGCGGCGCCACTGATGATTCGATTCAGTTGTATGAGGTTCGACTCGGTTTAATCGTCCTCGGCTGGTGTCGCTCTCTGTCTGTCCTCCACAGCAACACCTTCTTCGAGGTGAAGTCCATCTCCAACCAGGTGTGGAAGTTCCAGCGTTACCAGCTCATCATGACCTTCCACGAACGGCCGGTCCTTCCTCCACCCCTCATCATCTTCAGTCACATAACCATGGTCCTCAAGCATCTGTGCTGTCGCTGGCGTAAGCATGATGATGACGAGCGGGACTACGGACTGAGTGAGTGAGAGTTTATGGAACAATATGTTGTCAATTTTTAGTCATATCGTAACTTGTCGTATCCACAAATGCATGTTGGCATCAATATTTGGGACATTTTTTTTGAGATTCTGCTTTCAATCATGTGAATCTGACTCGGTCACATCAACGTTCCGATCCTCAGAGCTCTTCATCACGGAGGACGAGCTGAAGAAGGTCCATGATTTTGAGGAACAGTGCATCGAAGAGTACTTCAGAGAGAAGGACGACAGATTCCACTCCTCCAACGATGAGAGAATCCGAGTCACTTCTGAAAGGTCACACGCCGCTTTGCTTGTCTAACCTTTGTCAAATAAAACATGCAGAAACAATGTATTTCATCTCTTACTCCTCCCATCTACTTTTTATTTTCCCTTCTATTTTATCCAGTGCTTTGACATTTTGATTGCATGATTAACTTTATCACTCTTGTTTCAAGCAAAACGCCATCTAATGTTGAGTCATTTCCCACCCTGGAAGCAGTCGTCTCACTGCAGGCCCATTTCAGCCTCTCTCTCCTCTGTCGTTCTTCCCTCTTCAGTGCTTTCATTCCTCTCTTCTCCTCTCCTCTCTCTCTCAGGGTGGAGAACATGGCCATGCGTCTGGAGGAAGTTAATGAGAGGGAACACTTCATGAAGGCGTCGCTGCAGACGGTTGATATCCGTCTGGCACAAATGGAGGAGCTGATTGGGCGGATTGCTGTGGCGCTGGAGCGCGTGACCGGGGTGGAGCGCGGCGAGGTCAACAAAGTGCGCTCCAGGACTTCGTCGGACTGCACCGACTCGGCGTACATCCTCCGGCACGCCGAGTGCCCCGACGCGGCATACATCCTCCGCCAGAGCAGCTTCAACAGCACGGAGGGGAACGCCTACCGCCTCCAGGAGGCTCTGGAGGGAGCGGCCGAGGGCTCCATGTCCCCGCCCTCTCCGACCAGCATGGCGGCACGGACCAGAAGCCACTCCTTTTACGTGGGAGGCGGTCGCGGCGGCGAGCGCGGGAGCCGAGCCGAGCGGGCCGAGAGCTTCTTCAAAGAGCGCTCCATCAGCCTCCACCGAGCCAACAGCTCGCAGTCCGTCTCCTCCTCGGCCGCCCCCAAGGAGTCTAAGCCCCTCCCCCTGGCGACGCTGTCGGTCTCCCAGCAGCACCGTCCGTCCTCCTGTATCGATATCTACGTGTCGACCTCTGAGGAGGTGGGGCCCGCGGAGGTCTTCCTGGACCCTCTCCGCGTGGTCCCGCCCCTCCAGAGAGACTGTTCGCTGCAGTCGGACATCATGGAGACGGTGCTGCCCGGAGGCCGCGACTTCGGCGGCGCCGCCACCAGCGGTCTGGGCGACAGGCACTCGGAGGGCGGCGCGGGCAGCAGCAGCAGCGCCGCCGCCGCCGGGGCCATGTTCGAGGACAGCGCGGCGGCCGACCTGTCCCTGTGCTCGGCGCACCTCTTGCCAGACACCACCTTACCTCTCTGGGACATCGAACCGTCCCCGCCCCCCTCGGCGGGGCCGCTCGAACGCTCCAAGAGCAGCCGCTACCTCTCGACGGCCGGCGCGTCCTTCCTGGACGAGCCCACCCTGGTCAAGTCCCACAGCCTCATGTTCACGCCCAGGGGCTGCTACGGTGGGATGGGGGCGGGGGTCCAGGTGAAGGCTGCAGAGTACACCAGCATCACTGACTGCATCGACACGCGCTGCGTCTCCACCCCGTACACCCCCGTAGAACGCTCCCACTCGCCCGGCGCGTCCACGTCCTTCCCGTTCGATAAGCCGTCAGACATTGGCTCTTCTCATCCAGAACGAGAGGCAGAGCTTAGCCACACAGAGTCTGATCCAGAGGACCCTGAGGACCTGCTTCCAGTCCCCGATACCTCTCATTTGGGGGGCCTCGGCGGGCCCAGCGGGGCCCCTCTCTGCTCCCCCTTCTCCAGGCTGGAGCGAGCAAACAGCTGCTCTTCAGACGACTCCCATCCTTCCCTCACACTGGCCCCTCCGCACCGGAAGAGCCTGTCTGTGAGCGAGAGGATGGAGAGGGGACCGGGTCTGGGGGCAGACAGGGGGCCTGGGCCTGGGGGGCGGGGCCTGGTCGGAACCAGAAACCCCTTTCTCAGGAGCAAGTCCGGTGCCAGGCCTGACACAGCCAAGACTGACAGCCTGTCCATGAGGAAGCTGGCCACTCCATCAGCTTTCCGCAGTTTCGACCGACAAAACTACACGTGACGAGGACCCGCCGGTGCGCTCGCACACTGTTAGGACCAGGGGGGAGAGCCAGGGGAGGGCCGAGGGGGAGAGCGAGCGCAGGGTGGGGTTGCCCGTCCATGCTGATCTTGGAACAGATCCGCAGTTTTTTTTTTTTGTCAGCGGAAGTGAGAGAATTGTAATCACAGACAGTGTGGACGGGCAGCTTGACCCTGATGTATCAGTGGGGAAAGCAAGGGGGTCCTTACTGTACACCAGTCAAAACAAAGAGCTATGATTCTAGACTAGTTTTTACCTCTTGTAGCTAAGTAACTCTCAGTGGGGTGTTATGGCAATGGAAGGTGTATTTGTATTGTATGTCTTCCACCCACCACCTTTTACATCCAGTAGGCATCCGTCACTGTGTTTCATCACATATCAGTCACGCGCGTCTGACAGAGTTAAACCGTTACTTCTAGCTGCATTAAATGGTAGACGGTGTCAAAGTCTGGCAGGCAAAGAGAGAGAGGAAAGAGACAGCCAGCTCACTTTGTCTTCGCAGTCGTCGTCTCTACTTCCTTGCGCATCAGACACATTTCCCTCTCCTCATAGTATCCGAAATTTAACTCGTAGGAGCCGAGCACTGAAGCAGACAGGAAGAAGCCAGCGTTTTCCGACTGTTTCGCAGAGGAATCGGCGAATGTTTGGACTTCAAACGATATCTGTAACATGGCAACAACTTACCTCTAGATACACAAGTACACCTTTCACGTAATCATAGTTTATATTTTACTGGTATAGCAACTTTATTTTCATTTACCTTTTGTAGCATCGGAGACGAAACGTATGACGTGCCAATTTCTGTCGTTACACCTGCAGAAACACTACCAAACACTCAAGTCAGCCCACAGGAGGCTCGTTTTGCAGACATCAGTGTGTAACAAAGACAGCGAGCTAAGTTTCCAAGACCAATGCACAAGTAAGAGATGCTGGAAGAGGAGGTGAATGTCCATATTTACGCTCATATCCACACAAATTCAAGGTCAGTGAAATCCTACATATCAAAAGGAGAGTTCACGCACGATCACCGAGAGCTTTAATAAGTGCAATTGCAGAAGATGAGGATGAGAGGGCGCTGTGAGCCCACATCAGAGGAGTGCTGGCTGGGCAGGACCTGGTGTGAACCTTCCTTGCCTGCACCCAACACCAAAAATCTTTCCACTCAGTTAATCGTAGCTCTCTCTCTTTCTCTCTTCTTTCAGCCCGGCGCTCCTCCTGTAGTTTTTTTGGCAGAGGCATTATGTTGCTATGGTTTCACATCCACATACAGCTCATAGATCCGTCCTTCATCCAAACCATATATGTCATTCTCTTTATTTACTTTTTTTTTTTTTAGTTCTTTTCTTTTTTAAATAGCTTTTAAAGCAAACAGCTGCGAAAAGTGACTGAAAGCAGCGACCCATTGTATGAGTTAAATCATTGACATGCCGCAAAGATCCTAAATAAAAAAGCAAATTTAATAATATTCTGTAAAAAGAAAGAGGAAGCTGTTATGCATTGTAGCCGAGGTTTAAGGAAGGTATGCATTTTAAGTGACACGAGGGAGGAAACGTGCGATAATTATCATAAAAAAGAAGCCAGATCAGTGTTTGATTTTTTTTTTAATTGTAATGAAAGAGGTCTGAAGAAGAAGACGACGTCTTTCTCTGATAGCTTTGTAAAGATAAACTAGGTGAACATGATAGAACCTTTATTGATTTGTAACGTTTGTTTTATATTTTCTCACTTTTTACAATTCAGTTTAATCATGTTGCGTTTTATTTTGGGGATTGATTCTATTTATTGACATTTTCTTGCTCATCATTGATAATTACAGTAAATGCCTGTTTGAATTACGAAATTAATATTTATATCTTCTCAGTGATATTTTTGTCAAATTTTAAGTATTTTCTAATCAAGCTTTTAAATTTAATAAAAGATGACCATCTACATGCACTAAATGATGATGTATTATATATTATTTATTAAACATAGAATTGTCTGATATACTGTACATTTAAATCATATTTAAAGTATTTAAAGTAGTTTTTATTGTACGTTTTATCAAGCAGCTTATGAGAATTTTCTAATGTTGACATGGCAATACAAGGTTGCCAGTATACCAAACTTAGGGTGCCTTTCGGGCATGAATGGAGTATGTGGGCGCTGAGGTGATTCAAAACCCTGTGAAATTTCTCCTCTTTGTCTTTTCCTCTCTTCTCATAGAGGCCAAATATCAGTGATCGATTTCTCACAGACGTTTTACGTTTGCTTCTCGCACATCGGATGTACAGAGTCGGGGGATTGTTGTCGCTAGCAGATCGTGTCATTGCTATCATGGGCGTTTTAAGTTTCCTTCTTAATTTGGCAAAAACACGTCGAAGATCTCGTGTATATTTTTGTCGATTAAGAAAAGAAAAATCAGTTTGCACGTAAAAATCAGACACAACGATGTTGATACAAACATCCCCGTTCAGCTGCTGCTGTCGCTGTCTTTTCTTTCTCACGTGGAGTGACTTCTCTGTACCAAATATGATCAATCAAACATCCAGACTGTTAAATGCCCCCACAGTTTATCAGCAAGGGACATCATACAATCTGTGGAATGTCTAATAAACCCCGAAGCCGCAGTGTCAATATCTGGCCGGTATGGATGATAGAGGGTGGAGAGATTGGGAAGTGAAACGCCTCCATGGCAGCATTTAACAGATTTTCCTTGACAAATATGTAAGTAACTGTATGGTGAGGAGATGAAAGGTTGACCCCAGGTCAGTGCTCAGGGACAATATTACCCCAGTGATGCAAGGTACGAAGTATATCATGGAGTCACGGCACAAAGAAAGACAAAGAAAGGATTCGAAGGAGTTCGTCTTAAGCAGTCGGTGTCCAATATAATCACTGTGCTTTATTAGTCTCACCCAAGAATCTTGGGGTCATAGTTAAACTATATACTTTGTGTTTTTATGTCTCCAGAAAAAAAGGCAATATCATATGAATGAATGTCTTCACACCTGATCACCCAGAAGGTTTCCAGCACAGAGAAGGGACGCGTCCTGCGGTCCGACACAGCAGGCGTCAATCCTTCTTTTTCAAACCAAAACCTAACTCTGTCGAACCAAGTGGACGCGAGGTGGGACGAGGTGGTGCTGCTCACCTCCCTCTCGCGTGAGTTTAGAAAAAAGAAAAGACAGACGACTGTGTTGGACTGAAGGTTTCGGCCCCCCCGTCAGACCCTCTTAGATAGAAAATCAAATCGCTTTAGAAATTCTTTCTCCTTACAGGAAGGAAAATCAGCTGAGATGTTCACACACTGACACAACTCAGATGTGCTTGATTCCCCAACAATCCTGTATAATGTTGACATGCCTGTAGCGGAGCGTGTCGCTCTAAGTTGTGCTTCTTTGCGTTGAAACGACCTGAACCCAGACATGTGAGATGACACTCATAACATAACACAACCCAACCCAACAGATTCTCATTGTACAGTATTTTTTTGGAATATTTTCCTACACCTTGTCTGGCAGTTTGGGGGAAAGGTGAGCACACGGTGATAATCAACAGACCCGCTTCCCTCTTTATGGAACCTGTGACTCGTCAGCCGGAGAGAGTTTCACGCACATGTTTTTCCTGCAATAATTACTGATATTGTTCAACTCCAGGGAACGTATCCCTCTACTGATCACACTTTATTTAATGTCCTTTTAATGCATGCAGTTCTTCCACTCAGCGTGTACAGAGGTGACCTGTAATGGTGACTGAGAGAGAGAGAGAGAGATGGAGAGAGATTATTATATGAAATCAAAGTAGTGAGTATTTGGATGCAAATACAAATCTGTATTCTTCAATGTGAATAGGATCATGTCTGGCATGCATTGTTAAATAAACAGTTAAATAGATTGGTAATCTGTGTCTCGCCTGTTTTCACTGCTCGATCTTTCAGTGAGGTTGAAACTATGAGTTGGTTTTTGGGTGCAACACATTTAACATATTGTTTGTGGCCTTAAATAACAATACAACACAAATCAATGATGCTAACCAACAAAAATAGAAGCAGTTATTGCCACAAAAGGACTGACTTCATACTAAAGTGTTAGTGTTTATGATAAAGTGGTCCTGTTTATATTGTTTTCTTTAAGGATCTGCATAAATGTGTGTTTAAGTATGGTTGAAATAAGAATTGGCCAAATTTAGCTGTAGTTATGCTGAGCTTTGTTCTTGATGCACCTGGACCCCCCAAAATGTCTGTGTGCAGCCCTGCACATGACTCCACCCAAATGAGTCCGGCACCGTCGAGTTTTTCACTGCAGAACACATAAAACGATAAAAGCGGCGCAGCGTTCGAACCATAAAGTAACGAGGCACGACATTGAAGTTGTTCTGCAGTTATGACGAGACATAAAAACCCGGCTTGCTGCCTCCTGCTCGCGCTGCTGATGCAAGAGACAGCTGCTGCTGGGTGGGCTGATGGACACTTCAGAATAACCAACGCAGCATAACTCGCGCGGAGAACTTGCAAACTTTGCACAGAAAGGTTGGACGAGAGCACTGACCACCACACTACTGCACAGGCTGTACCTCATGTTGTATGGATTAATGGATCATCATCGAGTTGTAATTGAATTACGTGTCAGATAATGAAAACAACAAATGACTTGTAATCCTTTATTATCAGTAAACATTTATTGGCATTCATTTATTTTCAAGATACTAAAAAAATCTCTACAACAATAAAACAATGTACAAAAATTTGCATAGGACTCTCCAATTGGGATTGGCCAAGACGGCTTGATTAGGTTCAGCATGCGTTCACACAGAACAGTTCGGTCCACTTCAAAAGGGCCAGAATTGGTTTGCTTCATTCGGACTTGTGCGAATGTGCATCTGAACTCAATGGTGGATCAAAGAAGTGAATTTTGCTCTTCCGGAAAATGTGGATTTCAGTCGGCAAAACATGTTTCAGACAGTTTCGTCCACTTTTGTAAATGTGAAGTGAACCAAAAGTGTGATGTTTTTTGGACTCCACTTCTCCAAAGTGTCTGTAGAGCACCTAAACAGAGAATTCAGAGATTAAACTGCTCCCACTATGAAATAGGACAACCTGTAAGTGTGTGAGACACATGGAAATATGATGTCTAATCGGTCGAGTAACTTTGTAATCGACACATGTTTATAAGCTGCAGTGTTTCTACCCACAGCGCGCTGTTGTGTCTGTGCTGCGCACTGCAGCCTGATTGTCTGCGTGAAGATCCTGCTGGCAGAGGACGTTCCGGACTGGGACGACCAGTCTGTCGGCTGTGGGTGTGTGTGTGTGTGTGTACTGCTGAGGGAAAGCCTACGCACAAAGGCGCGCACACGCACAAACACACGCGCACGCACGCACACAGCAGTGGCGCGTCAGCTCCTACGACGCAAGTGGAAGGGAACATTTTGTCCAGCGATTTTCTGCACGTGCCTCCTCATACTCTTTCGGGTCTCGCGCACGCGCCCACGCGCCCAACTGCAACCTAATCTCGTCCGCCATCGCAGCGTCGTGTCAAAGCAACAACATGACCCAGAAGCGTCGTGCACTATTGAACTCTTGCACTTCGGTGAGAAGGGAAGTGGGGGAGCGGCAGGCCGGCGGCGGGAGCCGTGGAAGCGCCTCCTCTTCCCCAGAAATGTTTACAGCTCGGCTGAGAGGAGGAGCTGGGGGGAGGACGCAGCCTATACACGGCTGCCAAGAACCCTTTTTTGAGCCTTTTTTTTTTTTTCTTGGAAATTCGGGAAATCTGTGCGGTCGAGGAAAGTGAGGGGTGGAGTTGCAGTACAGGGCGACCCCGAAAGAAGGCGAGAAGTCTTGGCAGAGTTTGTTATTGCTGCACAAAAGAACACTTTCCTTGGAAGCAATGTGTTTTTTTTTTAACCTTTTGAACATTTGACCGTTTCAATAATAGGATTTAACTTAATTAACTCGACGTTAGTCATCGTGGGCATATTTCTGCAGTTCTTCAACAGAGGCGTGGCACTTTGTGAGGCCTAAAAACCCCTACAAAGTTGCATCAACAAAAGTGAAAGCCAAAGATTATTACTTAAGAATGATGTTGTTTCCTTGTGCAAAGCCAAGATGCATAAAAACAATACATTGTTCGTATGTAAATAACTTCTAAGAGGAACTTGTGTCCTGCAGAGTTGTTACAAATGTAAAACTGTGCAGAAGCAGCGTTGCTCAATCTCATCACCCTCAGAGCAAAGCAACGTTTTCTCAGAACTGTGTCCATGAATGAACCCGGGCTGCCGGTGGAGGCACTCCTTTTGAAACTCCAGGGCTCCTATTACACTTTCAAGAGGACTGCCTGCACTATAGTCTCTCATGCAGACTGCATTACCATCGTGCCCGTCATCCTTTCTTTTATCTCCAGGCGCCAGATTAAGATTTTCAGAGGGTGCAGCGAAACTCTGCAGCCTGGAAGTGTCGAAGCACAATAGAAGGAGAAGAACCACAGCCTTGTTGATGAAAACATCTGGGATAATGAGTGGGAGTAGTGCTGGGCAGGATTAAGAAATGCACTGAGTCACTCATCACAAAATACTGAAGGTAACTGCGCAGCTTGCCGTTCCTGTTACAACAGTCAGAAACAGAACTCCTACACACCACTTCAGATGATCAAATTCACTGTCGTTTAGCATCAGTTACTTTATTTCAATACAACTACAACGTAAACAACTCAAAATGAAAACTGCTGCTTTACCACTCTGGTTACAAGCTGAGAATGCAGAGAGACTTTCACTTTTATCCTCCCATCAGTTTAGTTCTTTGGACAGTTCTGTGAAGGAATGACAGCAGCTACAGAACGAATGACTTTGCATTGGTACCAAAGAGTTCAAGTGTAGCTTTGAGGACACAGGGGGGCTCTGCTAATTTAGGATCAGACCACGGTTGTGAAACTAGGACACAATGTGAGACCTGTCCACAGCTATAGTATAACGGCTGCACTGATTTCCCAAACATTTCTCACTGTTGCTGCCTCAGATTTTGTCACATCTTTGAAATGCTGATCTGCCAGCGTCTGCTGAAGCAACTTTATAACAGGTTGTTGTGCAGACAGGAGATACTTGTGCAGTTTTATAGGCTATATTTTCTGTGTTGGCTTTTAGGCAAATATGAGGTTAAAATGCAAACTTTAATTTGATACCTTTCCATCATTGCACATTACACAATTACCAAATGTTCATCTTAAAATTATAGTCAGCCTTTTTGGGTCAAACTATCATTTATTACAAACAATTTTCTTACAATATTTCCACCCTGGATACGTCTAATTTCATCTTTTGTGTGTGAAACTTTAAAATCAGTGTTGTAATCAGACACTCCTATTTCCCATTCTAACGATGTGCTTGAATCCAGCACCAATGTGGTTCCTTCTCACTTTTGACCGGCCTCAGCTTCTGATTGGTCCGCGGGTCCGTCAATCACTCCGATAAAAAGGCAGTTCCAAAAAAATGAGTCACGTTGTCTCTCGGCCAATCACGGCGCGACTTTATTATGACACCGTGGGATTCCGCGAAATTGTTTCTTGGAGTTGGAAGAAGTGCTGCTCGCTGTAAAATAGGACAAGTTGACGCATGTGTGGGAGCACACGGAAAGGCGGCATGAACGCGGACACAATAGTCCGGTCGGTAAACGTTGCGTGCGCTCGGACCGGCTGATCGGAATAAAGGAGGAAAAGGACGGAGAAGGAGAGAGAGGAAGAGACGGAGGACGATTCAAACCGCTATCTTTCCTGAGGGGGGGAGTTTATTTATCCGCCCTGCAACCTCCACAAGAAAACGCAGTCTTTGCGGAATAGTCACATTGGAGACGACACGTGTGGATGATTAACCACGTTTCCTGGGAGGACCGCGCTCCGATTACTTTTACTGTATCCGTTTGCTGGGAGTCTTTTAATCGGACAGATTAACTCTAGATACCTTGTTTCTATTTTTTTTGTGTGTCTCCTCCGCCCGGACCCGCTGTAGGTTTGTGATGTCGGAGGTCGAGGTCTCTGCGGACTGCGTCCCCAGCCGACCACCGGGGCGGACAGAGGACATATTGAAAGAGAACCAGGAGAACAGGACTTTACTGATGGTGGCGATGATTTTGTTGGACTTGAACAAATGCAGCCCCGGGGGCAGCAGATGCCTGGCGGGGAGCGAGGCCGCCACGCAGGAGAAGGTGGCGGAGCGCGGGGGGAGTTGCCGGTTGAACGCCGGGGGGGACAGCAGGGGGACGCCGGCACCGAAACAGCCCCCCCGCAGCAAGAGGGCGGCGGCGGCGGCGGTGGCGCCGACGGCGAGACAGGAATCCCCCGAGAAGCGGCACTGCTGTCCCTTCAGCGGCTGTGGGAAGATGTACGGAAAGTCGTCCCACCTTAAAGCCCATTTAAGGGTCCACACCGGTAAGTGGGGAACTGTGTGTGGGGGGGGAAGGGGGAGGTGG
>JAUESE010000015.1:6694206-6705554 GCA_032274725.1 Malacoctenus triangulatus
ATAAGGCGCATGGTCAGCTTTTGAAAAAATTGAAGGCTTTTAGGTGCGCCTTATAGTGCGGAAAATACGGTATTCAAAATGCTAACAATTTTGTGGAAGAGCACATAATAAAGCCCATTGTCGTGTGGATATAACAGTGAAACTCTGGAGGCCATAGAATTTAATATCTGAACTGATTCTCGCTCCTCTGAGCCACAGTGTGAACAGTGTTGCAAACTGCATGCTTTATTCCAAATCTGCGCGTTCGACGTAAGTTTATTTTCTGTTGTGCATGAGAATAAAACACTGTGGTGTTGTAATTGTGAACAGTCAGACAATAGGGTCTTGCAGCTGTTTTGTTCAGCCTCCACTCGCTGTAAGATTCCCCTTATGAAAAATTGAAAAGAAATCCAGAGCCGTTGCTGGCTTCTGTAGAGTGTGTTTGGCTTCGTTGCATGTTTTTCTTGTAAATAAAGTCTGTAATGATAGCTTTAAAAACTGTTTAGAGACTTGCTGGCACAACCTAAAAGAGTTTAAGAAAAAAAAGTGCTCACAAGAAGCTTTCCTTTGTTGCCAGCTTGTTTAAGAAGCAGGGAGCATACTGAGCAGCAGGGGCTTGAAATATACTTCACATATCAAAACATTTGGTGGATCAAACACTTAATGTTGGTGCCAAAGTGGGTCTGCCATGGATACATGTAATTTCTCACTCTGACTTTCTGACTCATGCTTTTGCCTCTTGTCTTCAGCTCTGACCCTGTCCCGTCTCACCGCCTCCCGTCTCCTCCCATCCCTTATCAAATGCCAAAACAGGGAAGCAGCACGAGTGTCTGAGTCATGTCTAACCTTTACGCATCTCTCTCTCTCTCTCTCTCTCTCCCCCTCTGTGTGTCCCTCTATCTGCTCAGTATCCTGAACCAATAGGTGGCCTGGACCTGGGAGAGGATCACTCTCCCTGTCTCTGTGCCAGCGTCTGGGCTCTGCTTCCCAGCTTGGCTTTGGCTGCGGTCCTGGCCCAGCATGCCTTATAGAAGCGCCAGGAGGAGAAAAAAGAGGTCATCCACCCACAAGCTGATCCCAAATGCAGAAGGTGTTATTACTGAGACCGATATTAAGAAGGCTGAATCTCTGGACAGATGACATAAGTGGCATTTATGAAAGCGGACAACAAAGAGGGGCGCGAGAGGTGGAAATCATTCAAATCATACAACTGTGAATTTGTTGTTCATTTGATGTGTTGTACGGACAGACCACGACTGTGATGGAGCACATGGCTTACAAAGGACCCTTGGTGAAAAAAAGAAAAGAAAAAAAAGAGGGCCATGATGGCCTTTCTCCGGGAACAACTCTCTCTCTGACTGAGTCACAAAAACCTGGAGGATTGAAGCTGCTCGTGTCAAAGACTTCTGCACTTTTCTCACCAAAGCAGGGGGAGCTGGAATGAACAACATAATTAAAAGAAGACAGGATTGACAGCAAAGAAATTGTCGCAGAGAGGAGAGGGATGAGCATGAGGTAAAATGTCGTATAGTGAGAGCGGAGGAAAAAAAAGAAAAAGAAAAGAGACTTTTTTTCTGTTTTGTCTTGAATTGGTTCTTGACTAAATCTTCTTCTGGATGAATAGACG
Organism: Malacoctenus triangulatus; assembly: GCA_032274725.1. Classification (NCBI taxonomy): domain Eukaryota; kingdom Metazoa; phylum Chordata; class Actinopteri; order Blenniiformes; family Labrisomidae; genus Malacoctenus; species Malacoctenus triangulatus. The sequence continues at coordinate 6,695,813 of JAUESE010000015.1, forward strand.
GCAGATTTATGGGCGGGGATGTGGGATGATTACATTCTGTCTCTTCAACACTAGTGTAAACTCTAAACTGTAAAGCCTACTCAGTGTTCTAAGTGTTGGTATAGTATCCGTGACCATAATCTACAGTGCAGATCTTTCATTTGGGTGCTACAGTATAATTCTCCAGGAGGCGGTGAAAACAACTAAAGGAGTGATGTTAACAATTAATGGTTCTATGGTCATTTAAGATGTTGTTGTTGCTGACTGTGGGTGTTCACCATATGTCCACCTGCACCTGTGTATATTTCTGTCTCTATGTATATAAACAACACTTTTCTTTCATCCAATCTAAAGATATCTAGTACCTTAAAAGGACATTATCGTATGCTAAAGATGGTTCTGTATTGGTACCAATGGAAGGCCTTCATTATCTGCATTTATATTTGTCTATTAAGGTTTGATCCAAAAGAATGTATACAGGGATGAGATTAAAGGAGCTCACGCTGCTTGGAAAGCCATAACCTGTGAGTGTGTACGTGTGTGTGTGTGTGTGTTGGCTCATTACAGTGTGTATGTGTTTACATGCAGGGGAAACTAGCTGGTGTGAAGCATTTAAAATTGCTGCTGTGTGGGGGTTCGTTTTACCCCCTCAGAGAGCCAGACATTATGATGCATATTGTAATTAACTTGCAGGGTTTTTTGGAGAGTAAAGTTATCCTCCAGACTTCGAGTGCGCTTAATTGTGTGACCGAACCAGAACGACTTTGTTCATCTTTTTAATCAAGCTAAACTTGTTTTAATGTGGTCAGGCTTTTTTCCTTGCAAAAACACCCCACATAAGTTTTCATCTATAAATGCCAAGATGTTCCAAACGCTCATCTGTCCTTTGAGAAATCGCATCTGTCTACATGAAGGATAATAGCCAATGTAATAATAAATGTACACTCACCAGCCATTTCATTAGGTATATTTATAGAGTGTAATGTGATCCACTGCAACAGCTCTGACACATGTTCTGCCACCTACTAAAATATACAGTTAATTGAGACAAATCAGGAAGGTTTTGTTCAATGTTGCTCATTCCCCCCCCAAAAAAGCAGGTGCAGATTTCACATCCAACTTGAGAAATATCTTTTCTCCACCAGCCTCAAATTCACTAATTCAGTCAAATTTTCACCTGTCTGGCAAGTTCAACAAAAAACGACATATTAAAAACCTCCGATCTTCCGTGCTGTATAGAATTACATCACACAGATCTAGCCAATGAGAGTATATTGCATGAGGGCCTGTGAGTGTCTTATTAAGGCTGATTATTACACGGATCGACTTGACAAAATGTCAGCGCGTCCTTTGAATGGCTCCCCCACTGCCTGCAAATTGTTCCACATGGGCAGATTTGTTGCATTTGCATCACAAAGTTTCCAACACTCAGATTTCTTTGTTTAGATCTAGAAGAGTCAATGTCTAGAGCCACTCAGGGTTGAAAATTAAAAGATTTGTTTGTGTTCTTGCAATTCCACATGTAACTGAACCACTTTTCTTTTTTTTTATTTGCACAACACTCAAAGAGAGCTTTTATGAAAGCAAGGTAAGGCAGACTGAATGTGATTAGACCTTTGATTTGGAAATTACAGCGTTTAAACACTTACAGTATTATTTTACCCCTGATGTTTTGAGTTTCTTTTCAAACAAACGCGCCGACAGAGACTGAACGACAAAAACTTTTGCAGGCATGTTTACAGATGCAGATCTAACATGTCGTGAGCATGAATTCAAATTTTTTTCCCATGCGGTGAATGAGTGCTGATTGTTACGACCTGAGTGTTTATATTTCCAGACAGCACATCAGGTACAGCGCTGGATCACATAAATGCATGCGAAGGGAGCAAATAGCTTTAATACTGGTGAATTTGGAGAAGGTTTACAACCTGTCATGGGTCACAAATGTGAAATTAAACTGTGCTCGGTGTGTTATTGTTAACTGTGGCTGCACCACAGGATGGCTAGGTCTGGTAGATATTATAGCAATTTCTGAAACTGGTGAGTTTACTGCTCCGGGCTTCTGGGAGCATGAAATGTCAAAGGAATACAGCCTGTTTATTTTTCCGTTGCAAGGTCCACATTCAATACGTTTGAACGGTGACACCGTGTTTGATGTTTCTGCCCGAGTTCTTGTTTTGCTTTTGGATGCCACCGAAGATCATGAAAACAATACAGCAAAAAAAGGTCACACAATGTCATTTTAAGGATTATTTGCTGATCCCTTGTCATATAGTCTCACTACAACCACACAGGTCAATTTAAAAAAATATATATTATCAAAGATGAAAGGACAAAGTCATTTGCTCTTGACTACAATTCTTGCACATAGAGCATCTTCTTTTTCATCAGCTCTTTTCCCAGCAGTGCTGCAGTCCTCTTGAATTATAATACACCTCTGTATCAAGTTTACAAGCTGCTCTAAATTACTGACAAGTTGCGGCAAAACAGGGTTTTTTTTCAATATGGTCATCTAAATAAACAGGAAAAACAAACTCTGATTTGGCAAAATAGTCCAATTTAAGCAATTCGACCTCAAGCGTATCTACAGCATCAACAGTGAATGTCAGACTCACTGTGAGATCCTAAAAAAAAACAAAAAAAAACACGACGAGACTTTTTTCTATCTTGCATCAATATTAGATAATTTCAGAGGGATAAATCCATCAAAGATGACGCAGAGCTGCCAATTCTCCGGCAAGCACAGCCTCGGTCCTCTATAATGCAATACAGCCATAATGCAGTCCAGACCCCATCACAGACACAACCTGGTGCTCAGGATGTTTTTCTCCAACAGACAGCGAAGAAAAAAAACACAAAACACAGCAACCATATTATCTTTATAAGCTTGGATCGTATATGAGATTACAGAAAATGTTTGAGCTTTCAGGACAAGCCGAGTTTTTTGTTCTGTTTGACACTCAGGCCCTGTTTGACCAGCAGTCACTTAGAGCTCCATGCATTTTGTATTTTACCTCCATTATTTAGAGCTGAGCGGCATTCAAGCGGGATTATTACTGGTAGAAGCTAAAATGCAAACAGGCTGCAGCATTTGAGTCTGAATGATAACAAGACTGTGGAGATGTACTGTGAGAAGTAACTGATTGACACTTCAGGCTTCACGTTTGACACCACCATTTTTTTCGTCTTCCCAAGGCAAGCTTGTTCTCCGCACGCGGGGAAACGTCAGGCCTCTGCTTGATGCCACAGATGTAAATAACACAATTCATGCCGTGCCCGTCCTGTTGCATAAATGTAACATGCGAATGAACTTCAGCACTGTCGTGTGCGTTTTACAGTCCCTTGCAATCACAAAATTTACAGCTAAAAGCTTTCCAAGCCTCCCGTTTGGGCAGCTGTCACCACAACAATCATGTCCACACCTCCTTGCCTATTAATCAAAATTTTGACTTGGTCAGTTTGTTGCTTACTTCTCAGAAAAACTGATGACGCACCGTGAGTGATTATACGGGCAGCTTCCCATAAAGCCGATCAAAACGGGCAGATAAATTAAAGGTTTTGACATGTGGAAAATGCAAATAAACTCATCAAAATTCAAACCTCCTCTTTTTTCATATCCCCGTCCCTGGAGGGGGTTCGAGATGGGGTGAAAAAGACAGCAGATCAGCATTTCTTACACAGCTTAAGAGAATGTCTATGCAGGAGATCCACACAGCACATAGCACAATTTAGAAATGTATCGGGGATTTTATTGGGAATATCACTTGAGCAGAAATGCAGCAGTGGGACAGCTTAAAGGGGAGCAGAATAAAGTGCTTTTATAAGGGGGGGCAGAGTGAACTGTGGCAGATGGGTTGGAATGTTAGATGTAAAGCCAAAAAATGATATGGTTATCTGTCTCCACGAGCACGACTCAGGCTACTGAGACAGCAACGCAGAGAGCATGTGTCTCCGTGTGTGGAGCAAAGTGCTCAGCTGCACAACTTTGAAGTGCAAAACGGGAATACACTTGTAGGTGCTTCTTTTTTGTCCCATGTCCTTGCTTCCCAGTCTCTGAGCCCTGAGTGTGTGTTCATGCTTGTCTCAGTGTGCGAGTGGATGTGTAAACAAGGCTGTCTGCACGTGGATATAATTGAGAAGGGAGAGAGAGTAAGAATTCTTGAAACGGTGAATTCACAAGAAGAGCATTTTTCCTTTTTTCTCTCTCTCTCTCTCCCTCCAAAGGAAATCCTTGTGGAGTCCAGTTTGTTTTTTTCTCTTTACAGATGACTAGAAAAGGAGAAGCGGAGGAGGTAGGTAGCGCAGAGAGGTTTTGGGGGCACGGGAATAAGAAAGCGGCAGGTAGCTGTACATTTCACAGTTGATTAATGAGTCAGTGGGATGATGTCTCTTATCAACACTCTGCACATGGCGGCGAGGGAAGAAAGGTTTACTGGGGCTAGGGATGCTCCAATCGCAGATGGCGCCCATTGCCATCCCATCATCCCTTTCTGTGTTCACCCACCTGTTTTTGTGGGGTACTCTTTTTTTTCTCCGTTTTTTCCACAGCGATTTGTCGCTGATGAAACCAGGGCGCTTTACACCCTGAGCTAGGTAGGATGCCAACCGGTTTTTGTCTGAGAATTATGTGATGCATCTGCAACTACAGAGTTCACAGTGTGTATCATAGTCTTTGTTTGGAGATTACCACAAGAACTGATGTAAACGCTTGTAATGAGTTGTTAATGTGGCTCATGTCATCATGGGGAAGAAAAGTATGGTGGGCCGCCTGCTGTCAGCCGAGAGAGATCAGCCAGTAAAATATTTGGCTTTAGATAGAGATGTGCTCGAAAATACATCACTTTCCCGCTTGGCAGAATTGGATGTTTGATATAAACTCCTGTTTATCAAGTTTGATACGCAGCCCGGTTGTGTTGGTTCTTGATAAATATGTATGGCATGCACTAATGGCTCTCAAAACCGACGTGATACGAGCTGAGAAAGATAGTTCTTTCGATTCCTGGGCAGAAAACCCAAGCCACAGCATGTATTCTTAGCACGGCATTGTACTGTGAATATAATAACATAAATCACAGGGAGAAAATGGGAAGAGAAAGAGCGGCAGACAAATAAATTCAGTGTAATGGAGTGCTTACATTGATGCCTGTGCCATACAATGTATCCGTGTGAAATTAAACAGCACTTTAATGTCACCAAAGAAATATATATTCAGATGTTTTTCCTGCAAGCCGAACCAAATCAGTTGCTTTGTGCTTTAATTAGAACCGCTAAAGTGTCAATACTGTGTGATACTAAAATGTAATGATGGAGCGACTTTAATAATGGCAGGAGCGGAAAATTAAGATATTGGAGGCGGACGCAGCAGCAGTGACGCAGAATTTATCCCATGACTGTCAAGAAGACCTCCTCTAAGTTAAAGAAAAACTTAATAAAGATCACGGTGGAAGCAACACTCTCATGTTTACACAGCATATCACTCGCATATTATGATGCATGAATATGAAATAACACAACACTGGCACAGACGATTTTAAAAAAAGAAAGTCTTTACCATGTGTGGCTTTTTATTTGATTCACTGTGATTCGTGCTGGAACCACAGGCGGGTATAAATTATAAAAATTTGTTTATCGGAACATTTTTGTTGGGATTTCAGCAGCGTTCCTCCATCAAATGTATTTTTAAAATGCACATCGAATAAAACAAAATGTTGGCCCCGAAGCAGGACACCATTGTTGGCAGTTTCAGGCAGCAGCGGGCGATAATTGAAAAATGTGAACTTCAATAACCTGCACTCATACAGCTCAGCTGTACTAATAGTTCAGCCTCACCAGTAGAAATCCTGCATACAGACAAATTCGATCAATATATGTTTTGTGGAGTGACCTTATTTTCTACATTTAATAACAGCTTGTCTAAGAACATAGTTATATCTGAGATATCTCTGCATATCCCGGAGGACTGGTTGTGCTTCAGAGGCCTTTTAATCAAGCCTGATAGACTATATCTCATTGAGGTCATGCATGATATAATGACAATGGCAAGTACCTCTTCGGTTTGTGCGTAGATTTGAGGATCTAATCGCAACCGAATTTGGTCCTCAGAGGGCCTCTGAAAAACTGAACACAAACTTTTCCCCCAGCAGACTGCCTGAGAGAAAATCATCTTACATTTCAAGTTTTGTTGCAATAAATCACCTTATTTAACTATTGAAACAAGAACTTTCAAACAAGACAATAACTCTGCCAGACAAAGTTGTCCTTTCTGTCTGTTCAGTTTGCAGTGATGCTTATTTTCACCTTTTCGAGACCTTTAGTGCATCATCGGAGGAGACCCCGTGGTGGGCGCAGCTAACTGTCAGGTTAGCTTCATAAACCGCTCACCCATAAACTAAACAAATTAAATTTGTTAGGCTTAACAGGTGAGAAATTAATGGGAGCTAACACTCACTGAAAAAGCAATGCAGAAAATGGATGAATCCAAGAAAAACTTTTTCAAAAACTCAACTATTCATGCTGTCTGTCCTTGAATCTGCAACAAAAAAATAGCTTGTTTTCGAAGGGAAATATACATCTTGTTTATGTATGATGCTGGAACACAGCCCATAAAAGGTGGTATCTCTCTGTATGTTGACACACAAATAATGAGAACGTGCAGACTGGGATAAAAGAACAAAAATAGTTGTTTTTTTATCCCATAAATTATGCTGTTCTGCTAATTAATTGCTAAACTGTTTGTTTTGTTGCCACATAGGAAACGCAAGTAATTATGACATATTGTTTGACAAGTGAGAATTGAATCAGCTGGGGAGAGAGGCTGTCAGAGAGACTGTAATAAAATCAAAACAACTGACACATAGTTTTTTCTTGCCAAGCTAACATCTTCACTGTCTTGCAAGAAAAGTGGACAGCAGTATTGAACCAGACCACTTGAGATGTAATTCTTTGCTCCATTGAAGAAAGACTGGACATTTCTATTGTCAAGACAAGAGAAGAAAAAAAGAGAGAGAAGGTGAAAGACAGAGAGGCAGACGGAGAGAATGAAAGAGGCATCAGCAAGAACAAAAGGAGCGTTGCGCAGAACGAAAGGGGGAGAAAAGAACTCGAGCTAGTGGAACTGTGAAACAGTCCGATATAGATTCTGCCATGGCTGTGCGACTTTGACAGCGTCATGCTCGCCCCTCTGCCGCTCACATGTGGGGCGGTTATTGATGGAGCCGTCATATCCAGGCTGAACATCTGTTATGAAATTCTACTCCTCTTATTGGATTTGGTGATGGGATCTCTGTCTCGCTCTCACAGCTGTAGTCTGGCCTTTATTGCACAGCCACATCCATCCTGTGGAGGGCTCATACTGTACATGCACACACAACACACAATGCTGTGTCTTGAGTTGGGCACACGGGGGATTACCGCTCTACTGTAGCTGTTGTTTACCCTCACTGGATTGGGCTGCCTGCTGTGCTCTTCACTGTATTTTCATGCAGTTTTTTTCCCACTGAGAAGAGTGCCGCCAATTGAATCAAATGCTGAATTTTCTTTACACTTCCTCAAAATGTAGTGTTTTCCCTCTCGCGGTGGAAAAAAGGCAGAGTGTGGAGGCAATGGATGGAAAAAGCAGGAGTGGAAACAAGGAGCGGAGCTGGTATCAACAATGGCTGCAGGTCACATCCAACAACAGATGGCTGATGGGAAGAGGACTGCAAGTGGTACTATGAGGGGGGAAACAGGAGAGGAGACAGATACAGCAGAATATACCATAATAAAAGAGAATAAAAGCGATGGTCTAATGCTGAGGAGTTTATCAGTAATCAAGTGTAATGGATTATTAGAGTGGACTTTGGTCCTTGAATAGTGGCTGCGGCCACAGGAGGAGCATTCATCCGAATTTCCAAAGGGAGGAGAAATGAAAGGCGAGGGAGCGAGAAAGAGGGACAGCACAAACAGAGCGGGGAGACAGAGTATAAAATTCACATGACAGGTCTGGTTATCTTGAATGCAAATGCTGGCTGTGTGTTTGCTGGAGTGACACATTGGTTCTTTTATTGATAAATTGAGGACCGCTATGCTATAATGCTACCAATATACTTTGCAGGAGCCCGGGTAAAGGACCCACTCTAAAGGCATAGATGATGACAGACTGTTTAGACTGCTCCTCATTACTCTTGCACCTCCGGCCCAGCGCGTTTACATGTTTATGACGTACACACAGTGAAAGATTCATTATTCCTGCTGCCTGTGGTGATTTAAAATGGTACGTGTGGATTTTTGGATTACAGGAGCTCTCAAAAGAAAAGACGAGTTGGGTTTTTTTCTTCTTTTTTTGGGGGATGAATTTGAATTTAAAAAAGATGACCCATAAAGATACTTTTGACGAAAAACAAAAAGCAAGCGACACACCAGCTGCTTCTGTTAATTTCACTTATCTTGGGCTGGATTTTTTGGGGGACTTTAATTACATGATCACAGTCATTTTTAATTGAGGTCTTATTACATTGTTCGACAGCACCCCAAAAAGCAACTCATTACATTTTGTCTGTTGCATGATGATGAAAAGTTACCCTGTGTGCCAACAATTTCCATTATACAGCGTTTTTACATATTTTCCATTTAATCTGACAGCTTTGACTGAAGTATCAGACTAAAAACATGGTGATGTAAGAAAAGACATTATGCAAAAATATTCTGTTCATACCTCCATGTTGAAAAGGACCATAGGAGATATTCTGCATTTTCTCTGTGGACTTGCACACACTACATTTATTCTGACACAAAGTCTTCATCCCACTTGTATGAGCTGTATACAATCGAACAGCAGTGCTATACAGGATCCCAATCAATGGGGTAGGAATTTCAGGGCCAACTGAAAGTAAAACATCACTCCTACAAAGCAGGAGAGAAAAAAGCACTGCGAGCGATCCAGTCTGTGTAGACAAGTACTCAGGGAAAAAAAATAATTTTTATAAAAAATTCAGAGACTGTGTTCATTCCGCTGCTTCATAAGGTGGTTCACAATTCATTACATTTCTTTCCCTCCTTTGGCTCTCTCTGATGAGCCAGTGTTTCCCCTCACTGAGGGCGCTGCAGGGCTGCACAACAACTTGCTACCCCACGACCAATTAGAAAATTACTCAGCGTATGAAATACTGTACACCAGTGCTTCATCAATTACAGTAAAACCCAGTATTTTGCTGCCCCAGCAAGTCTGCTGCAACTGTGGCAGACTGTGGTCCTATTTATTTCACGGTGTTAACAATCACATCATACCCAACTGCAAATACCATTAATGAATTATAAATATCTAATTGTATTGCAGAACCACAGGCAGGGGTAAAAGTTATTGGTGTGGACTTGTTGGAATGAAGTGGCCATTATAGATCACTCACCGTGACTGAGATGACATGTCAGCAAATCAAGGCGTATTGATAAAAAATGCATTATAATAATGAACATTTGTCAGAATCACAGACGAACAAATTAGAAGCTCTGAACTGTTGAGTCGCGTCGTTAGTGAGGCTAAATTAAAGGAGGATGGGGGAGAGAAAGCGAGATAAAAGAAAGATCCCGATGACACGCTCGCGTCTGATTCGTAGCCCTGATAAAACACCAGAGAGCTAAGTTCTGATCAAAAAACTGCAGTGGAAGTGTGGACAGAGATTTATCTGGTCAAAGCTCAGTGTGGGTAAAGGTGAACATTATACAGAGCTCAGTGCAATACCGGTGCGCAGTTCTGGGAATCTCAGTGCGAAATCGCGAGTGCACGTAT
>JAUESE010000015.1:6725875-6741868 GCA_032274725.1 Malacoctenus triangulatus
CACACACACACACACACACACACACACACACACACACACACACACACACACACACACACACCCACACACTCCTCCCCCACACTGTCCCGCCTCACCAAAGGTCTTAAATCACGCTGTCCAGCCAAAAAGCTGCAAGGTCAGACCATTTGTACTGCTTATTAAAGTTTGCAATGATGGAGCAACAAAGAAGGTTTCTCAAATCACTTCTATATTTGCATCAAATGGATGTGAAATGGACCATTTCGGAGGAACCAGTGAGTGGGCACATAAAAGTAAAATGTCAGGATCATTGTTCAGACAAACAGGCTTCAGGCTTTGAACAGAGCGAATCGAGGAACAATGGCAGCCAGCTGAAAGGATGATTGAACTATGCTGCAGAGAAAATTATGGCAGATCTGCAGAGATACTGTATATTAGTTTATAAGTGGGTCAAAAGACTGTGAAAATACTTTTTGGGAAAAGGTTTCAGGCAGCATGATGTAACATGATGTCAGTTTTTCTGCAGTCTTGTCTGCACATGTTCAAAGATCAGAGAGTAGCTTTATGTTACTTCCGACACTTTATTAGTTCACTTTCGACTGACGATTCTTATAGATTCTTGGATGATGCTATCAGTAAATCAGCTCTGTTCTCCGTCCTGATACATGGCAAAACACTCCGCTGGTTCACATTAAAAGAAAATATACGTTTACTGGTGACAAAAATGGGCTGCAAGATTTACACTTGTTTTGTCAGCAGCAGAGCTTGGCTATATCTTTTCTGTTGTTTGTTTGTTTGGAACAGTGTGCCTTGTATATTTTCCTGCCATGGTGTGTGATTGTATTTCATCCACAAGGTGTTTTGTCAACAGTGTGCACTCAGTGGGATGCCCAGCTCTCCGCTGTCACACACAGACTCGGACTCCCAGCAATGGCACTGTAAAAGTGCATGTAATTTGTGTGGACATGTGAAAGTGTGTGTGGGAAAGTGGCACTGTGGATGTAGGGCTGAACAAACAGCATAAAGACAGAATGGTGGTAAATCGCTCTAAAACTGTGGCTCTCCATCCCTCTTATTGTGAGTACTAGTCATTTATTTAACACTCAAATATGGTCCTGGGCTGTTTGGGGAGAATACATCAACCGGCACACGGGAGTCCACACAAAGAGGGCACACTTCAACAGACAAAGAGCGAAAAGATAGAGGGCGAGCGCCTTTTTTTTTTTTCCCTTCTTCTTCAGATGAAGTGTTGTTTGTTCAGGGTGGGTGCAGGGCCGCAAGTGGGGCGGATGGATGGATGGATGGAAGGGAGGGAGGGACTGATGGAAGTAGTGAGAGAGGGAAGGATGAATGGTTATTACACAGTTAGTCGATGCACAAACGGGGGGCGTCTGCGGGTGATTGGGCAGAGGGGAGGGGGGGTGTGAAAGATCTTTTGTGAAAGCTGGGAGTTAATCACTTGAGCGGCACACGCCAGTTCTATGGGAGCACATGTTGTACACTGGCTCCCCAGAGAGGAGTGGGAGGGCCCAAAGCGCGCACACACACAGACACACCCGTGCACGCACGCACACACACTTGAATTTACATGTCAGTTATAATGCAAAGCCGGGTACAGGCCGACTAGAAAAGCAAGAGGACCCACCCCTCCACAGAACAGTTAGCGGACCCTCCTGGCTGTGGTGAGAGTGTTTGCATTGGCTCACTGAGAAACAGACGTGCCCTCGGCTGCCTGTTTGTTTTCCTCAGGATTGGATAGATGACTCTGCAGGGGCCCTGCTAGAGATGGATGCTTAGTTTGACCGGGCAGTAAGTAAAATCTATTGTTTCATTACATCAGTCCCATGTCACTGGCGGATGCTAATATGTGAGAGTGATAGTGATGGCAGGAGTTTAAATTTATCAGCACACATCCAGGTACAATAAAGCCCAGGCAGACACAGACATGTAAGAGAGTGTTTACTGCTGAAGCACTAAGCGTGGCTTTTGTTTGCATTTGACGGGAACAAATTGAACATCAAACACCATCCCTTAACATTTAAAGGATATACTTTTGAATCTCATCCATAACAAAACAGAAACTCTCAACTGACTCTATGACATACATAATTAGGATGTTTTATGTGGCATCTTTTTTATACACACACATCTGCACTAATAGACTAAAAATGTTTTTACTGCTTTAATCACCACACAGACTCTATAAAACTTTGCTCTTTCCTTCTGTATGCCTGACACCGTCTTGCTGAGTGCCAGTCACTGATGCCACTGTTATTATCCTCATTGTAACGCAAGCTTTTTAAAACGTGTCTTTTCGGGCTTATTTATTACTTTTTGGGAGATGAAAAGTGACAGCGCTGATCAGCACTCCCGCCTTCAGTCAGCATTTCCCTCTTCAAGTGTGCTCATCAAAACACGCCGAGAGAACGGACAGCGGCGGCTTTGTGTCCCCCTCACAAACTGCACAGAAGTGCAAACAGTAAATACGGATTAGCCCAAAACCAAATGCAATGCACACTGATATGTGGCTTACGGCGGGATGTTAGTTTCATGCTTTGTTGCCGTGGCCATTAAAAAATGCTTAAAGGCTGAGGACCAGGTGGTTTGAGAAGCCCACGGTGATCAGCCAATATGGGGCTCTTTGCCTCTAAAAGTCAATTCCGGGGAGACTTTTCCCCTGTGGGTTAGAGATCATGACAGTAGCATCTGGGGTCTGGCGGTCTGTGGTAGGAGGTGGGGCAGACAGTCAGATAGTGAGAATCAATATCCAGAACTTCTGTGTGTCCGTGTAGGCCACAATAAAAGTAGAAAAAAGGGAGAGTTGATATAAATCTTACTTTCTTCATGCTCGTTCTCTTTTTTTGAAATAACGACTAATAAAACTTCCATACATCTGTGTGGTCCCCCCTGTGGGGCACGAAACAAAAGTGAAAACAAAAAGCATTGTAGCTGTAGAGTTATTCAGATGCCAGCCAAGTGTTGAGTAGGCAGTAAGTAGTCTAATTGCCAGTTTGTTTAGAGGAAGGGCACCCAAAGGGTTATTTGTCAAATTCAACGGCCGAGCCATAAATCTCCACTCACAAAGCCAGGCAGAGCGCCAAGACGGATTTTTTTTTTTTTTTTGTTCAGTTTGTTTGTTTTACAAATGTGAACACACACCTGCCTAAACTCTGAACACCCACGCTGAGCAGGAAACAGTAAAATCAAATAACCGCGATAAGCATCAGAGCAAACTGTGACATGGATTCATCTTTGGGAAAAAAAAAATTCTTTGTTTGCAGTTTTGTTCACTCCAGCGGCACCTTTCTTTAGCGATAAGAGGTAACTGCAACTGTGTTTGCTTACCTGTCAGACACTCAAACACAAGTAGGTTGAGGAGCGAGCCTTTTGTGAATGCTCCTTCATGGACCAAAAATAGGCTGCCAGCCAATCTACAACTGCTGAGTAAAAGCAGCGAAGCTACAATGATTCATTCAGGGACTGTCACCAATGAAAAACAGCTTGCTCATTTTTTAATGTGGTTAAAAAAAAAAAAAAAGGATAACATCAGTTGGCATCCAGTGCAGTTGTAATGTGTGTGACTTTATTCCAACATACAGAGATCTGCGTGTTCTCCCAGGTGCATTTGCTGGTTGGCAGCTTCCTCACACACTCCAAAACAAGCTTGATTAGTTTATAGGTGAAACAAATGTGTGTGAGTTCCAGTCTGTGTTGCCCCTGTGATGGACTGCTGGTGGGCTTAGCTTCTTATAACCCACGCTGAATCATGCATGTTTGGGAGACGAATAGATTGACCGAATAGCAAAAACATGACATAACTAAGGACCTCAATATTGAAAACAGTATTCACAAAAATGACGTGTTTTCTACTTCCTGTGTTTCAAGGTTCAAGTATGTGCAACGACAAAATCACCTGTGAACGTTCGGCGGCAGTAATGAGTCGCAGTCTTACATTTTGCGCTTCAACACTTTTGAATCTTTTATCAGTTTTTGCTTATTTCTAGCAATTATTTTCGCTAGTCCCACTTACAGTAGACACTCAGACTACCATTCAATTGACCTGAGGACACAAGACGAACCGGTCTACAACTTTGGGAAGTTTGGGGCTAGCTAGTTAGCTTGCTAACCTTTCTAGCATAGCCTACTTGCTAACTTTACGAATAACCCCAAAAAACTACATAAAGTACCTTTAAAGTGTTGTTTTCCTCTCTGTCGTCCCAGACGAAGTCACAGTCTCATCTTCCCCGGGGTCATGAGCCGTGCCCTCGCCCCGTTCCTCTGTAACTCGACCGCCCGGACCCCGGCCTCCCCCTGCCGCCTTCACCTGCGCCAGCAGGACCATGGGTAGCGTCAGCAGCGTCATCAACGGCAACGGCCTTGACGGCAAACACTGCAAAACGTCGGAGTACAGGCTGAAGGAGGGCGCCGGTCACCACCGGAGGAGCGGCGGCTGCAGCCTGGACGAGCTGCTGAAATGCAGCTTCTCCCCGTGCTCCTCGTCCTCCTCCTCCCACCCCTCCAAGAGCCTCTCTCACTCCAGATCTGGAAGAAGTGAGGACTTTTTCTATATCAAGGTGAGGTCACACGTCGGACGATATGTAGGACTCAACCGCGTTAAATTGGGAAACCTCAACAGAGAGCCTGATGTGGGTTGGTCACAGGTGAGCCAGAAGCAGAGGCCGTTATACCACCGAGAGAGATCAACGGAGGAGCACGCGGGCAGAGATGCGGAGTCTGATGGGAGGCTGCCGCCAAAACTGCTGCTGGTGTCGGGAAAAAACACAGAGAGGGTGAGCTTGGTGTTTCTGTTCACATGCTGCACCCAGAGTCTGCGAAGCAATGTTTCATCATCCTGATTACTGTCGCTTTTTTCCGCTTTCCAACAAGATTTCAGTTGTGAAATCCCTCCGTTAAACTCGCTCCTCATGGTAAACCGTGTAGCCGATGGCTGCACAGTTAGGTCAGCTTTGCGTGACGATCAAACAAACAGGAAGGAAAAACAAAGTGCGTCTCGTTCTCCAAAGGTAACAGAATTCATTAAAACATCTGTGGAGCTCGTAAATTAGCACGTTTGATTTGCGTCTGTCCATACAGACACCACGGTAAAGAGCACGGTTAACGATTTTACAGGATGGCTATTTCATGGTAGGAAATTGATGCCAGGACATCTGCAGGCACTTCAATGAAATTGTGTTTCCAGCTAAGTAATGCTGCCAGGAGGGGAAGTTTGAAATATTGTGCAATTGACTTTAAATGAATTTATTTTTGAAGCGGCACATCCAACAGAACAATCAGGCATGAATGTGTAATTTAGAAATAGATCTCTGAAGTTCAAAGTTAAATGTACGAAAAGTTGGATGAAAAAGCGGGAAGGAAACAGTCTTTCAGGACTCCCACTGTTGAATAAACTGCAGGCTGTGACAATGTTCAGCATCTGTTGGAAAATAAATGCCTAAATTGCTTACTGAATACCCATGTTGCTCACCCTGGTGTATCATTCACATTGGCACGGATCGGAGTGGAAACATCTTGCTAATGAGTCTCGCTCAATCATTAAAACAAACATACTGGCTGGGAAAGATGTGGAATGAGAAGAGACGCCCGAGCAAGGAGGCATTTCCATACTTCTCGGGTGTGGCAGCACGGTGGAGCGGTGGTTAGTACTGCCGGCTCATTCCTTGGTTTTTAACCTGGGCTGGAGCCAACAACCTGTGCTCCACCTCACACTCTATAACAACTGGGATTATATCTGGTCCTGTGGAGCTTCTCCAGTAAAAGCAGGTTTAGATGGTCGCCTGCAGGACTGAGCAAGTGTGGTAAAAATGTGTAAATAGTTCTTACTATTGAGAGGAAATTTAAAAATCGGCAAAATAGGCTCTTAACTCTGCCATTTCATTTATTTGGTCGAGTTCATAAGATTTTTAAAAATGTATAGGTTTTGAATGCCATCACTAGAACAGAATGGTGTGTCAAATATGCTTCTTTAAATTGTTGAGAATGTGGTCAAATTGGCCAGAAAAAAAAATCAACTCTGTGCATTTGCCCTCCATGTGATTTCAAGATGAAGTCTGATTTGAAATGATTTTTTTTCAGGAGGAAAAGTTTGAAAGACATTGTTTTCTGTTCTTGGCCAAACCTTCTGTGATGATTTGTGTGCTGATTTGAAATTAAAGTGGTAAACCACAAAAAAAATTAAAATTGGCTGCACGGACGAAAAAGTAAAAAAAATGAGCAAACCATTCATTTTATCATGCAGGGGCCAACCTGATCTTGGAAGCTGAAAACTGTGATGCACAAAATAAACAGCCGAGCACGTAGCCACCGTGGCTGCTGTTTAAGTGAGTGTATGAACTTTGTGGGTTTGCTAATATGCAGATTCTTGTTATTGCCAGAAACAGCCATGCCAGCAGTCTCCTCCTGTTTCCAGCTCAGTGGCTGCTGGTTTTTGTGCTTCACATGAGGCACACAGACATGAGGAGTGGTGTCGGCATCTCCTTCAGGACTAGATATTACCTGAGATTACAGTTTTATTTTCGCTTTTATGCTCTCGTAAAAATGAGCCTTTTCTCCGCGTTGCCCAAATGGAGCAGTTGCTATGGTTATTCCTAACACTGTTCGGATTATCTCGTAACTGTAAAAGATTGACAAGCGCCCGACGAGCGGGAGGATAAAACATGCACAGGAGCTTGTTTAATAGGTAACGGCTATTCTTCAGAGCCTGTGTTGAGCCTTCCCAGATTATTAATCACCTCCTCCCAGATTAATGACCCAAGAATGCCTTGATCTTCTCACAGAAGTCGTTCCTGTGCCAAGAATACGCGGGCAAACTGCATCTCCCTCAATGGGCCTTTATTCCTCCGGGGCAGGGTGGGGTGAGAGGGGGAGCCGGGATGCATAGGTAGAGGTAGGAGAGAGGAAGGGAGACGCTGTGGGTCACAGAGAGTTTGAGGGGAAGGAAGGGGAGAAAAAAAAAACAAGGAAAGGCATCCCAGCCATGAAGTCAGTGAGGAAGAATGCTGAGCTCACGAGCTTTACCTCTTATACTTCAGCAATAGCTCATATTATTAATATCACAGGGAAGGGCTATTCATCTTCCCTCAGACAGCGCACCGAGGAGAGATGTGGGATGCAGAGGAGGGGAGAAAGGACAGGAGGAAGGGGAGCTATGCTACAGCTTGTGACATCTTTGGACAGCACAGATGGGGCGTGTGGAGTATAAGTTCATCTTAGAAATGAGTTTTCTCTTTTATGACAGTCTACTGAATTTTTACGTGCAACTACTGCTGTGTGACTTTTAATACTGCCAGCTTGAAGTGAAGCAATTCGGCACGCTTGAGTGGCTCTATTTCTAATATGAAGAGACACAACTGGAAAAAAAAAGTCTATCCCTTTCATGTGTACAGACTTCCAGCATGTGACAATATTTATCGCTGTGAAAGCGAGTGATGATTTTGAAACTTTCAGGATGCAACTCATCCTGGGCTCTTTCTGCTGTCTGCGGTGCTACATCAGGACTTGCCTTTTGCTGTCAGCTGAGTGGCGCCCCTGAATATGAAAACAAAAACAGGGATGAGCACCCCTGACTGTGTGTCATTTCACTCCTTTAGACCTCCACTGAGAAGTCATTGGTCCGTTCCACTGCCTTCAAACCCGTGAATCCCTCAAGGACTTCGTCCACTGAGACCGGCCACCACAGCCTGGACCACATCCTCTGTCCTCTGAAGAAAGCACGCTGCCCCAATACTAAACAAAAGCAAGACACCTCAGGTTATTGTTTGTGTTTTATTGCAAACTTTTGCTTCCAAATGCGATCATCCCTTGCTGATTGACAGAATGCGCAGAGAAACAATGTCATCCCTTCTCTTTTTCAGGGACTCTCTCCGACTCTGGACGCAACTCGATGTCGAGCCTGCCCACCCACAGCACCAGCGGCAGCCTAAGTGCTTCCACAGGCCCTGTCAGTCATAGTGATGGGAGCTCAGCCCTCGCAAACAGCCTCTGCAAGGGAGAGCAACCCAATTTCCCTCCGTGGGTCAATGGGAATAGCACTAACCTTGACTGTAGCTACAGGGCTGGTTTAAACATCAGCGGATCGGCACCTCAGGCTAATGAGGAAACTGGCTCCGCGCTTTCCGCAGAAGAGCCCAGCCCCCTCCCTGAAACTGCAGGTGGGATTCGGTCCCCCATTACCACAGATGAGTCACTGATTGAACGATTGGAACAGAGGCTGCTGGAGAGGGAGACTGAACTGCAGGAGCTTCAGGTATTGAACCGAGGAGAGAAGACGACGCACATGACCCTAACCGGAACGAGTACTTCTCGCTGAGTCGTTCCAATGCCTGAAACATTCTTCTTTTGCAACAGGTGAGTTTTGAGGAGAAGGAGGTAGACACCTGCCAGCTGTTTGAGGAGAGGCAGAGGTACTGTGCTGAGGAGATCGAAGGGCTGAAGCAGCGCTGCTCCACCAAGCTGAGACAAGTGTCCCAAATGGCTGCAAAAACCCACCAAGCACTCCAGATGCAGGTCAACCAGCTCCAGGTCAGCCCCCAGCAAGCCTCCCTCCATTAATCAAGAATAACTAATAATTCAAGATAATTATAATCAACTCATTTTAAATCAAAAACATTACTGGCGCCCTTGCATGATTGACAAAAGCACTAATTTCTTTGCAGGCAGAGAAGGAAAAGCTCCAGGAAGATGTCTCCAAGCTGACGATAGACAAGGAGCTCACTGAGCTCAGACTGAAGTCTTATGAGACGCAGAGCACACAGCTCGCACCGACACTCGAAGAAACTCAGTGGGAGGTGAGTCACAAGTCACAGGTGTGATTTAAATTGAATATGAAACCTTTTAGCATGTAAAGCAATGCGGCGTAATCTTGCAGTGGTTGTGCGGAGGTGAGAGGACGAGTCTATTCTTCCACCACAGGAGGGAAAGGGTCTTTATTTAACCGTGTTTTTGCACCAAGTTTGTCGAGAGACAAATCAGTCACCTAAAGTGTACTTATATGTGCGTTGCCCTCTTATCTCAGCAGTAATATTTATCTTCTCTGGAGCTGAAATTTGTTTGCAGTGCAGTCACAGCTGCAGTAAAAAGAAAAAAAATTAATATCACAAGGTGCAAAAAAATAACACCGCAGGTTTCATTGAAAATATTATAAGTGCAGGTTCGCATCAGGTCACTTTCTTTTATCACCTTTCACTGCACAGTTTTAGCAGCTGGTGAGTCCAAACTTCTGTTCTACACTTAACAGTTGTGTTCGACCAACGACCTGCAGGTGAAGCATTGATCGTGTGTGTACTATTCAGAGCGTGGAGTCAAGTGAAATGAGCATTGTCACATTTAATTATTTTAATTTTCACTTCACAATAAGAGCCTATCAAAATAAGGAGCACCATCATTAACACTGCTTTTGGAGCCACTCAAATAAATGTGAAATTAATTTTATATAAAACCAGATTTGGTTTCAAATGGGCCATAACAATTGAGCATAATACTTTTCCTCTCATGATCAAGTGTTCCGTTTGCAGTGAAAGATCTTCTTCTGTAGCTATGAGCCACAGCCAGATTTTACTGACCTCTTCCCTCCGAAGAGGCTATCAGTGTTGCTGCCATCTGCTGGTCAGTTTTGGGACTTGCCATTATGTTATGTTCTTGACTCGGTCCAAAAGATTGTGCGATCCTCAAAGAACAAGAGAGGAACAGAAGTTGGTTTGACAGAAAGTTTTCTCTGTCATTTTTACATCTTGTGGGCCAGATGAGGCAGTCCTGTGGGTCCGCTTTGGCACGCGTATCGCATGCTTTAAACCCCCTTAACCAAGGTTGAACAAAGAAGAAAAAAGAGGCAAAATGAGCCTGACTATTGTGCTCATACTGCTGTGCTGAAGTTAATGTTTCTTGACACTCTCGCCAACCTTATATGAGGATAATATTTCATTGTGGAGCTTACGGCTGGTTGCACTGCCCTCGTGTGAACATAAGGAAGCAGCTGAAGCATATGAAAACCTCTTCTCGACTCTTTTACTTACTTTACTTACTGCTGGCATGAGATGCAAATGTAAAAAGTCTGGTTTTCCATGCATACAAATGAAACACGACTACCCTACTAATATTTAATGTCCGTTACAGTTAATCATCATCTCAGAGTAAAGTCTGCTGCAATTAGGTCTCGTTCGTGTTTCTCGTGGAGAACATCTAAACTCAGTTTACAAACCTTTTTGTTGAGTTGATATCAACAAAATAGAATACACAAAATTTGTAATTGCAACAATGGATTTGAGGCTCAAATGAGAATATACATTTGTATTTGAAAAACAAAAAGGCTCCTAAACGGATGGCATAACAGTATAATGGTGCTAAATTGATTACATTTTACAAGCTATCATTCACTTTATTTAATTCGTATCTTCATCTTTGTCCAAATGTAGGTGTGCCAGAAAACAGGGGAGATTTCATTGTTGAAGCAGCAGCTCAGAGACTGCCAGGCGGACGTCAGCCACAAGCTGAACGAGATAGTCAGCCTCAGGGCGTCTCTGAAGGAGAACACGGCTAAAATGGAAATGCTCGAGAAACAGAACAAAGACCATGAAGACAAACTGCACTCTCGCACCATTGAGGTTGAGGTGAGTCCGCCGGTATCGATCGATTTTCCCAATGAAGTTGAAATGAGGTTATGAATGGAAGGTTCACGCCGCACCCGTAAGAGGTTTTTGGTTGGGAAACATTCCTGCCATTATGTGCTGCATTCGACTGCGACCTGTCGAGTGTCGTGTTTTTAATTTCCATATTTTAGTAGACTTAATCACAGTCTTAAAAAGTGAGCTTGTTTGACACTTTGCATAATTAAGGGCGTTTATATCACTCAAAAATATTCTCTCTAATTGCTGCCTCTGTCTGCATATTTTCATTTTTTAATTTCAGGTTTGCCAGAATGAACTTCAGCGCAAAAAGAACGAGGCTGATTTTCTGAGAGAGAAGGTGGGCAAACTGGAGAAGGACATCCAAGGGATGAAAAGGGATCTGGCCACAGCCAAGGAGCAGAGGCTGCAGCACAGCTTGCAACTTGGGGCCCATTCCCAGACTCAGGCCTTGGACAGACTAAAAGAAGGGTCGGACCCTCCAAACCAAGGCCAGGGGGAGGAAAACGGGGAGCCCGCGTCCACCGAGACCCTCCAAAAGGAGGTGGAGAGACTGACCCGGCATCTCAGGGAGGAGAAGAGCGCTCAAGAGAGGCTGGCCAGCAGCTTTGAGCAGGAGAAGCGGACGTGGAACAAGGAGAAAGACAGGGTCATCAAGTACCAGAAGCAGCTCCAGATCAACTACCTGCAGATGCACAAGAAAAACCAGGACCTGGAGAGGATCCTGAAGGAGGTGACAGCTGAGCTGGAAAGCCGGACAGAGCTTGGCATGGACCTCCCGTACAGCTCAGGGCTGCAGACTTACGACGACGTGATAGCCACTGAGATTTAAAGGGAGCGCACACTCGCATGCTTCCACGAACACTCGTGCAGACCCCTCAGCTGTTATGTTGGGTTTTTATTCCTCATTCCACATAATTATCAGTCTCATTTGCAACATTACAAAACCGAAGCTTACTCCCAGCTAATTAGGATTTTAACATGGATTATTTAATAAAATGTGCATAAACTAGATTTGTTGGGGGTTCTTTTTGTTTCTAGACTCAGAGAGATAAATAGCTTTTGATAACACTGTTAGAGTAAATACTAAGTTATTTATTAGTCATGAAAAAAGCTTGTTTTTTGTTTTTTTAACCATGCTATTTAACAGATTCGCATCATGTTCTCTCTATTCTGAATGTCGTCATTTAAAACATATCGGTCGTTAATTGCTGATTTGCTTGTTTCTTGAATTAATGGCTCCCGGTAAACACACGACGACGAGCATGTTTGTCGCTTCACATCTGTCTCCTTCAGCATGACTGTATGACAGTGATGTATCATCTGGTGTGCGTTTAGGTCCCGAAACCTCAATATATCCGCGTCACTGAAGGCTCCCACGATCATTTTCAAATGGTCACAGAAATTAGTTTCAACCTGTTCCTCTGTTGCTTCGAAAACACCACACGCACATCCGTGGGTTTTTGTGGGACAGTTTAAAATATGCACGATGAAATCTTGTTGATTCCCACTTTCACCCTTTAATCTCACAGTGACTGTAAATACTAGTTTGATATGCAAACAGACCACAATGCAGAATGTTTTATAAAAATGTCAGTATATTTTGTCACTCGCCTTGTTAAACTGAATCTTTGTTACTGAGAATATTTCACTGGTTAGTAAACTCAACTCGCAAATCTGTGTCAGAGAATGTTTCCACATTGTTTATAAAGCTTTTTTTGGTTTTTTTATAATTTGTTCAAATTTGTTTACTTGTGCAAAATCTTCAAATAGTAGCGGCGATATGAATTTTAAATCATGGTGCTGCTTCGTATTCAGGGTGCGACTTGTGATTGAGGCAGAAGGGGGGTGTATTAGGCGGCGGTGGAGGTGGTTAATGAGATAAAAATGAGAGCGGGCGAAAGGGAGGGGGGGGGCGGGCAAAAGGTACAGTGGAAGAATAATACGGAATCTAGTAAGATGTGAAACATTATAACCCACTAATTTAATGAAAGTAATGCATATTTTAATATTTAAACTAAAATAATTGCAAGATCGTGATAAATGTAGCAGCTGTTCCAGTTGCAGAGACCTACAAAAGCGTTTCCTTTCAAAGTAAAAGCTAACATCTTGAACCTGTAAGCAGGCGTTAATACATCCCTGGACAAAGTGTCTGCGGGAGCTACGGATTCACAGTTGTGTTTTTTCCTTGTGATCGCTCTGCAGACTGAAGTGTGAGTTTAGGGATGATTCCTCTTCTTTTATGAAGAGATTCTAAAATACATTCATAAGTGACTTTTGTGTGGTCTTCTGCTGAAGTAGCTCAATTAGTGTGAAGGGACGAATAATTTTCAGCCATAAAAAGACATTCAACAGAAGTGGGAATACGTTGATTCGCCCCTCCAGCAAACCCCCTCCATGTTTGAAGGGAGCCTGACCTCCTATCTGGACCAATTAAAGAGGAATCTTTATTATGCTCCTCGTACACCGGGATAATTCCTGGGACGCAAATGTAAATAAAACACAGGAGTCCCCGAATGGAAACGCAGTACAAATGTCGGGATTCAATTGGTGTTCAGTGGGCGTTTAAAAGGAGAGAATGTCAAAAGGGGGCCGGATAGCAAATAACAAAAACAAATGTTTTCGAGAAAAACAGAAAAAAAAAAAAGGTGAATATCCAGTGATGTCTACCTCTCGTCCTACATTGTTCATCCAACTTTGTGAGTTAGCTGGCGCTGCTCCACTTGGAGGCAAACAATCCTTCCGAGCAGCAGCTCCGGCCATTTGGCTTCGCTGTTTTGGAGTTATTCCACTCCCCACAAGGGCAAAGTAGTTTGTGAAGCAAAACTTTAACTACTCCACCCACTCCATACTCAGGGGGTTTGCAGAGACACAGCGTCGAGCAGAAGTATATGCACACCAATGGGCGGCAATCTGTGTAACGAGGCTGCTTGAGATTGCTCAGCTCCCCACCATTACATTACATTACCACAGCAGGTCAGGAGAGATTCGCAGGCAGACAGACTAAGTGGAATGTGAGGTGAGCTGCTGTAACCAGTGGCACTCAAACTCGAGTGACTGATAAGTGCTTCGCACCCCTCCTCACGCTGCGCCACAGCGCGGGAAAGTGGTCAGACAGGGAGGCAGAAACAGACTACAGGAGCATAAACAAAATCAAAAGAGGAGCAAGTGAGCACACCTCGGGAAAAAAAAACAGAAGTCCTCTGGGAATTAGTCCAGCGAGCAGAGGAAGAACTAGAATTGAGGCACCAACAACAAGGTCGGCCGCAAACACGTATGTGCAGCGAATGGTGTTGTTCGTGCATCGGTGCACTTGGCGTGTCCTTCTGAAACATGGGGCTGTTTTCTGAAATTCAGTTTATCAATAAGTCAATCTTTCATTCATTGACAGGTTGGAGCTGACAAATCTCTCTGCTAAAAGACAAGTCACACATAAAGCAAAACAGGAGGAGCTGTTTTATTCCTGCTCAACAAGGAGTGTACAAATAACTTGCTTTAAGTGATCCATTAGAAACGATCTTTTTGTTTAAGTAGGTCAGAACACAAAGGACACCGAGACTGCAGGAATGAATCTAAAGAAAGAGTTCTCACTCGTTGCTGTGAAAAAAATGTCAACAGAAAAAACGTTTACGACAAGACTTTGAATAGCTGGTTTTAGCGACAATAATAAGTATGAACGCCTTAATATATATTCCAAACTGTCTTCAGCTGCACTCTTTGTAATCTCTGCCTCATTATCACTCTCCAGTCTTCTTGAACTTAAATAATGAGAAGATTGTTTTCCCTCTCCCATCTAATCATCTTAATTTCAGCCTTTTGAAAGTGCTTCCTTCCTCACACAACAGCCCTTTGCGTCTCGGCTTCTGTCATAACTGAGCTGATGGGCCCAAATCACAACTCAAATCAAATTAGGGCCCATTGTCAGTGTGTGTGGCTCTGTCACCGACATGAAAGGAGGATCGCGGTGATGAGATAACAAGAAAAATTCAAAGTCACTGGTTTGGCGAGGAAGGAAAACACAGAGCTCGGTGGGCGGGGTGGGATTCCTTACTTAAAATAACCAGAAAAGAAACATCAGCTTTTCCTCGACAATTTGTGTACAATAAACACAAAAAATCAATAGCTTCTGTTCCTCTGAATGCCTACAGCCACTTGCAAAGTAAATCACAACAAAACAGAGACAACTGATGCCACATAACGAAAATTTCAACTCTTATACTCACTGATTTCATCCATTCTGAATGACAGCACATTGTAATTTCAAGGGATTTCTTTTCGGAGGGGTTAGGTTGTGATAGGCATCTCCTTAATGGAATTCAGCTCAACATACAGCATTTCGGCCTCGCAGATGTCTCGGTGTGATCGGACAGCAGTTAGGCAGCCGTCAGAAGACACTGGGCGATAATCTGGCCCTGCCCTGCAGTGACATGATAATAACGCACTCATATCCTGCTGTGATTCTCCTGATCGGCTGACAGTCAAACACAAAGGGCCCTGAATTCATTAGTAACGGGGAGGCGCATCTGCAAACCTGTTCAACATGCAGAAGAAGGGACTTCTGGCTTCCCATTCACAGGCCAGTAATAAATTCACAATCTGAGCCATTGTAGGGAGAATATTGTATTCGTACAAAACGGGGCTTTGCGCCTCATTTCATGGCACAACCTTCACCTCCAACAATATAATAAATATTCCATACCAGTAAATAATAGATGAGTCAATAACACTGTATCAGTTTCTACCTCGCCCTCATTACTCATTACACACTCCCATACTCAAATGTGCTGTATCTCAGCCATACCCCTTAGCAATTAGTTGCTCTGAAATATCAGGGGGCTAGTTACTCAGGCATGTATTTCATATTTTTATTGGTTTATTTGGAGACCTGCATACGGACCGGGCTATCGCAAACACAGCCGCGCCAAATCCCCGAGCTCCTCTGCAGTCAGCAACGTAATTGGGGAGGGAGTCCCAAAGGGTCTCTGTATAGTGCTGAAGCCTTTGCGACCGACAACTTGCGATGGCAATAGAAGTAGATAGGGGCTCAGTGTTTTTGTGTGTAAGCATGTGTGTTGTAAGTACAGGAGGAGGGTAGAGTGCTCGGAGTGAATAAACCCGAAGTCTTCAGGCACTTGCTGGTTGGCGGGGAGACCATCTGGTACCCCCAACCCCCCACCCCACCCTCCTCCCCTCCCTCCCCTCTCCCCCGCCCCCCCCGGCAACATTGCCCATGGTTACCCATGGTCTGTGAGGAAGTCAAATTCTGCTTGTGGGGTGGGGGTGGATGGTGGAGGAGGTGTGTGTGTGTGTGTGGGGGGGGGGGGGGGGCGGTGTCGGGTGGCCAATTTGAGCCCCTGCTGCTCAAAATTCGTTAATT
>JAUESE010000015.1:6742618-6754777 GCA_032274725.1 Malacoctenus triangulatus
GGGGTGGGGGGGGGGGGGGGGGGGGGGAGCTGTACGGATGCCAATTTGAGCCCCTGCTGCTCAAAATTAGTTAATTAACTCTATCTCCCTCACAGAGAGGAACTTCCTTTGGAAGTAATTCTACCATTCATCACAGTTTGACTCTTTCACTTTAAACATTTGCCTACTATCAGCTTTCGGAATGAGCCTGAACACTTGAATGTATAAAATCACCAAAAGAGAACCTCAAAAAAAAAACACAGAAAAACTGCAAAAATGAAAAATAATATGGCTTTTTTTTTTTTTTTTTTTTTTTAAATAAAAGGTCAGATATAGAAATGAGTCGCAGCACGGACCCAAATGCTTTATCTGTAGTTTCACTGATAAAATGAAGTGGGCAACTTTTTTGGTCAGACCTCAGACACATATTAGTGACTTTTCCATGTTGATGCACCAATCTACAGTCATCTCCAGAGAATGTTTTCCAGAGTTCCAGTTATGGCTGCAGATATTTACATCAAATGGGTTCATTAGGAAAACAAAACTCCTTTGTCAAATCAAACAGGCAAAGCATTTCTTTCATTTAGCTTCCAGTTAGATTGTTTTTAGCTTTTCACACAGACTTTATGCACAGAGACAAAATGGTCATATCCTGCGGTGATGATAAAACGCAGGTGGGTTGCGCTGCTGTTATTTAGCTGAAAGAAGAGAAAAACAGAAAAAAAGTTATACAAGCTCCAAGTCTAGACATCCCACAACCTTTTAAACAAGGGTGTTTTCATTTGCACTTACCAAAATAGTGTTTGACTGAAGGTGTCCTTCTGTACTTTCAAGTTCTGCAATGAAATTACTCCGTTAATCCCGCTTTCGCTTCCCTGGAATTTAAATTAAATGTGCGACCAGAAAGTGTAAAGAGATGCCCTCCTTACCTTTCTCTGTGACAAACTCAAACTGAGCAGCAATTGAAGAGGTGTTTTTTTCTATCTTCAAATGCTTGACTGAAAAAGAAACCAAATCAAGGCTTGGGTTTGTATCACAGACCCAGGATCCAAACAGATGACAAGGTCAAAAATGCTTCAAAGTTGTGGAAGTCACCAGAAATCTGAACATCTTCGTGGCAAATTTTCAGTATGCTGTGTGCAGGTGTCAGAAAATGTGATAAATACCCCAGCACAAAGGAAACAGCAGAGAAAGAAAGTAATAAATGAGAAAAATCTCATAAGTGAAGAACAGGAAGACTCTTAGCTGGTTAGAAATGGCACTTGCAGGCTGTTGTGTCTGAAATAATAAGTAACTGTGCATTAGCACTTGAATGAATAATTTTTACTGCAGCAGTTGAAGTGGAGTTGAAGAGAGAAGGAAGTTACATGAACCGTGTCGTTCTTCAAAATAGTTTCACTGAGAAAAAAGTTTATTTAATTCAAATAAATTGGTAAGAATACATCATAGTATCCACAAAAACAAGTCGAAAATTTCTACACGGGATTTTTCTTGCTTCTTTTCTTGCTTCTACAAAATAATCCTTTTCAAATGAGACAGAAACTTGATTATCGTGCCATATGGAGTGGCTTAGTCACACTTCAAGGTCATTTATGATAAACTGGTGAAATTTGTCTTCTGTTCTGACAAAACCATTCTCCACACTCTCTTGCTACGACAGTTTTGCTAATTCATGACATGTTCTGTAGCTTGAACTGACCTAAATTAAGAATGCCAATGTCCTTTGGCATATCTCCCCCCAATTAAGCGAGAAGATGGACGACTTCAAAACCATGATCATTTAATTTGTCATGACAAAAAATCTTTTCTCGCTCTGCTTTGCTTTCCATCTTCTCCAAATGCTGGCGTCCAGGATGGATGGGCTGATGGGAGCCATGCTTCCCTAATTGGTGAACAAATGATGACAGCTGCGTGCTGACTAAGACAGGACCGCAGGTTTCCTTTACTCTGGGAGTCCTTTGCAGCTTACTTATATCAATTCTTTGCTCCAACAGACCTCTACAGGACATCTAATGCTGCCTACATACCATTATAACTGTCCATTGTCACCCCAGCGATTCTCGTGGGTTCAGCAAAGCGAATGATGAACTCTTGAGGGAACATCCCGGTTGACATCCAGAATGTTTTAGAGTTCCTGCGTGAAGAACGCAAACAGAAATCTCGATTTACCACGTATGCAGGATTTTGCAGTAAATGACAACAGAAACACAGCGCCAAATGCATTGTGGTTTAAATTTAAAAAAGAAAAAGAAAAAGAAAGAAGGAATAGTAATTACCCGTCAATTATGTTCTCGGGTGGGTGATTCTCATCGCCTGATGCAGCGAGCACAACTTTTGCTCCCAAAGAACTTAAAGACGGGTCAATCATCATGCGCAAGTCAGCTGAACACAATAATAATCTCCCTGGACGTTAAGGTAAAGAAAATAGTCACCCTGTGCGCTAAAATGAACCGCAGTCCGTTTGTTTCCGACGTTTGCGGGAATAAAGTCGCACAACCAGCTTTTGCTGTTGCCAAGCCAACCACAGTGGCGCATGGTATTTACGTCATGAATACCGGACGTCACCACGTCCGACGCACGTTGCTCTTCTGTTGTTTAGAAGTTAGCAGTCAGCTAAGTAACGGACTTCCACATGGCGAATGGATGCAAAGAAGTGCTGTTTACACGGGGAACTGGACAGGTGAAGTATATTAAAACGCCGTGTTTTGAATGGCATCACGAATTGTCTATTTTAGCTTCTTTTTCGATCTTAAGATTGTAAGCTAAGAGGCTAAGCTACTATGCTATGTTCAGTGCAGCTCAGTTGGGCAAAAAGCGGAAAAACAAAAACTAATCTGGAAGACACAGTGAATGTGATCAAATTGTTTGTTTGCCATGCTGCTTTCTTTTCGTTGACATGTCAGGGAATCAAAGCCTTCTGCACGGTGTCTCACCAGAGCATCATTTTCTCAGCGCAGTGCAGACAAAAGTACAGGTGCCTCGATATCAGCACCTTAAAGACATCATTAACTGAGCCCATCGTTATTTTCTGTTCATTAACCCTTCTTTTTTTATAAGCCCGAAACAAAGATACTGATTGACAATATATTTAAAATGTAATTTAATGTCTTGTTTCTTTTCCAGAGTGATGATTCGGATATTTGGGATGACACCGCTTTAATCAAAGCTTATGACAAAGCAGTGGCTTCATTCAAGGTACAATAATGTGTCTGTGATGCACAAATACTTCGTTTTTTGGGAAACTTAAAGTCCAATTTTGGCAAACTTCACCAAACAACAGAAGCTAGCGTACATGGAAACACTATCAAAATAAGGGAATGAAACCAAAATATGTGTATGAATGAAAAGATATTCATCTGAATTATTAGTTTGCTTGGGATTCTTTAGGATAACCTTTTGAACCTCATTCATGTTTGGCTTCTGCTCAAATGACTAAAGAGAAACAACTAATGAAATTTTGCATAGTCTGACACTGTCGCCTCACATTTAATGTAAAACGTGGGATGGATCTAGGATAATTATTACAATTTTTACAATTGTTTTTCAGTCACTGGAATGACATGTATGCAGATGTGGAAACTGTCTGAAACCTGTCCTGCTTTATGTCCCAGACTGCTCTAAAAGGTGAAGATGAACCTCAAGCCTCCAAGAAAAACCAACCTGGAAAGAAGCGCAAAAACAACAAGAAGAATCAGAGCAGAAAAAGAACCAATGCACCCCCAGATAAAGAGGTAATCAACATGAATTTAAAAAAAAAAAAGGAAATCAACCTAAAGAAAGATTATAATCTTTAAAAGCATTTTGATCACAGCGTCCTATCTGCTATGCTAATGTAAAATCAGCATGTTTATCACTGTTCAGTTGAAGCGTCTGTGTTTCACAACACGTCCAGAAATAAAGTCTTTCATTTGGATTTGGTTTGCTTTGATCACTGAGACACCAACATGGTGTCGCTGCACTTTGACCCTGGTTACATTTGCTGTGTGTTACAGTGGCAAGTTGGGGACCCGTGCAGTGCCTACTGGTCAGAGGACGGCCAGCTTTATTCTGCCACCATCTCCTCCATAGACGAGCAGAGGGGCACTTGTGTCGTCGTGTTCACAGGCTACGGCAACGAAGAAGAGCAGAACCTGGAAGACCTGCTGTCTGAGACCTCCGAGGCTGACGAGGAGTCAAAGGTACAGTGGTGCATGTGTATTTTCTAAAGACTATTGAACGTTCCAGTTGTTCATGGTGCATCTGTACCAGTACTCAAGTTTTTCAACAAGATTGTTGTCAGTCAGGCCCTCGACTGAAGGCAATCTCCTGGCTGAAGTGGCAGTGTTTCTGTCATTTGTAGGTGAAGGAGGTGGAATCATCAACAGAAGAGAGTGACCGGTCAACCACACCAAACCAACACAAACAACCACCACACAGTAAAGGCCAGAAGTCTAAGACCCACAAGGACCGTCCTCCTATGTGGGCTCCTGGTTTCCCAGGGTTTCCTCCAGGCCCTCCCCCCACACACTCCTACAGACAGGTAAGAATAAAAACTCCCACCAAATAAAAAAATAACTTTTAATCCTGTGAGAATGTCGACTCTTTCCTTCAGCCAATAAAATGAGCTGTGAGCAATAAAGTGTTTATACTGGCAACATTTATAAAGGAAACTAAACAATAACCTCTCAGTTGTCACTTATCTTGAACATATTTAATTAGATTTTTCTACATGTAACTGCCATTACTGTTAATAGGACTTCCTGCTGCAGTGATGCAACTTAATTAGAGAAATAAAGAGTGAACATACTCGGTGAAGGAGTAGGAGGGTTTTTAAAGTCTTGCGTTTAATTGAAAATCATCTGAAGCACGAGTCAATGTTTAGTACACTTCATGTTGAAACGTCATTTGTCTCGTCGACCAGGGAGGAAGCAGGAGATCTGGGGATCATGGACCCGTACCTCCCTCATGGCCTCCAATGATGCCCTTTGGTCCCCCGGTGAGTTGTAACTCGTGTCTTCACTCATCGTTGCAAATGTGAAAGTTACAGCAGATTTGTCTGGTTTTGGGCCGGCATCAATATTGTTACCAGGACCACACTCACAAAAGATTGAAAGACATAGCTGAGTGTTGAGTTACAAAAGTTTGCATTATGTCCATTGTTGTCTTAATGTCAAATCTCATTTTGAAAAGCATTTTGTCAAAGACATCTAAGAAGGTAAAAAGAACAATATTGCCCTCTGAGGGAGTAATAAAGGTGTCTAGTTGTAACAGAAATGTCTCTAGATGGAAAAGATGTAAATGGTATATCACCACTTTTAGACCTGAATTATGCAAAATATCTATTAAGGACACGGTGAGGATATGTGGATTATAGGTATTGAATGGCAGAAAATGAAGATACTTCAGCAAAGTACATCACATTTGTCCTAAAGCACAGTAATGTCTCGCTAACTGCGGCTGATCTGATGGCTCACTCTGCTTCAGATGATCCCTCCTCCTCCTCCAATGAGCCCTGACATGGTGGACGATGAAGCCTTTGGCAGTGTGCTCATCTCCTGGTACATGAGTGGATATCACACAGGATACTACCTGGTACGTGCACAGAGGCCACTTAGCTTCTGATGGCCCTTTTTTCTAAGAGATACACAGCTAGCAATGAACTGTGCAGTATATGGTGGGAATTCCTTCATCATCTTCACATTGTAACAGTTTATTCCTATTTTTCAGGGCTTAAAACAAGGACGCAAAGAAGCTGCAGACTGGACCAAACTGCACCACAAATGAAACGGTCGAATCGCCGTGCAGTGTGATGTCCTCGAGCCTCACATGCAGCAGCGTCTGTCGTGCCTGTTGTGTTTCCTCCCTGTTTCGAACGTAACTTTGGACTTCTTGGAAGAGATTTTTTTTTTTGTATTCTTTGTAAATATAATAAATGAAGGCTATCACAGCAGAGTTGGTAACTGGCTTGGTCTCTGGTTTTCATGACACCAGATCCGTGTTGTGAGATTTACCTTTAATTAACAGGAACATATGAGAAATTGCATCTTATATTTACTTTTTTATTCCGTGGCCAAACAGATGTGTGTTGGTGATTGATCTTGATTGTGCACGTGGGTGAAGTATAGTTGTAATGGCAAATACTGTCCAGCAGAAGTCAGACTAGTGTAATGTATTAATGGAGGAAAAACATGCTGTGGGCATATAATGGACTGCTATTTAAACTTGTACAAAATAATATCTGCATTCGTAGGCTCTCATCACTCCGGTTAGCATGTATGCTAAAACACTTTGGCTCCTGCCATGCTAAGAAGTTGATTGCGAGCTCCACTTGAGTCCTGTTTCAGTCCCTCTGGTGTTTTCCACACAGTTAATTCAGGGAATCGTTCCGGTATATGCCTTCGCATTCAAGCTCTCCGTTTTCCCCCCTCGAGGTGCTCCCCCGTCCACCAGCCAATATAGGAACGCATCCATCATAATGTTCCTCAACTCGCATCAGATGGATGCATATTTCAGAGTGATGGTAGGTGCGGTTTCAGCTGCCGACAGTGTGACACATTGAACTAGCTGTGCGGATAAAGATTGATTCCTAAACAAAATCGCGGAGACACTCTGATCATTGAAAGATATTTTGTCTTAATCTTCATTTGCGCCTGACAAATTCAACCTTCAAACGGAGGCTGTGATGTCTCTGATGGGGAGAATAGCGGAGGTATTTCAAACATACAGTTTCAAAGAGAAACACGTGGGGTGCTTGGAGAACTTCTCATCGACTTGTTTGTTTTTTCTTTTTTTGTCGTGAAAATTGACACAGAGATCTTCGAGGTTTAATCATGTGAGAACAGAGCAGGAAGTAGGGCAGCGGTCGCAGATACCGTATGCAAGCTTATATTTAGAATATAGAAAAACCACATGTAATTACAGTGGGGAGAGCCACAGTCATTCTGCTGATATAGGAGCGCTTTCATTCCATGAAAAGAAGCCCGAACAGATTTCCCATATTTCCTGTGCTGGTGATTCTCTGCCCGCTTACACCCACTCCTCTGCCTCTGAACTGGTGGGCAATTGATCATACCGTGTCTGTGTTTGTGTGAGCGCGAGAGGCACAGAACAGGGTTTTGTGGCAGGCTGTAGCAGTATGATTGTCTCATGTTTTTTTATACCATGTGATCTTCCTCCAGCTGCTCCACTGCCACTGCTTTTCTGAGTGAAGAGCCGTCCCTTTGTTTGTGTAGTGACTGCGGTTGGCATTTTATAACCCACTGTGACTGTCGGCGTTTACTGCTGAATTTGATTCCCGCTGTAGCAGTCACTTTTGTTTCTGCTGTTTTATGCGTGTGTGTGTGTGTGTGCCGGCAGAAGACAGGAAGCGCGAGAAGAAAGGGGAACGGTAACAGGGGGAAATGTAGTCAGAGGGATTTACAAATAGAATATGCACTATAAACGAGGGGCGATAAACCAGACCTATCTTTCCCCCCACAGATGGGTTTAAAATCTGCCACGGCAAAGCCTGCACATAAGCCCATTGCCTGCCTGACTCTGCAGCAGGCTGAGCTGCCCAAAGGGCTGAGTGGAGCCCAGCGAGGAGTTAAAAGGGGGTCAGACCTAGCTTGGGAAAGCACTGCTCTCCTCCGTGACTGTCTACCCCCTACTGACCAGAGCGGCATGAGGCGTGTAAACATAATCTGCATTTCACATAGCCCCTTCTAGGAAACAGACAGACATCCAAGTGAGATCACATTGCTGCATGAGTTGCAGCGCCTTCAGCTATTTACTCAAGCCCTCAACATCAACAAACATCCTGCGTTTAAATAAGAGACGAGGAGTTGGTGGGGTTGGGGGAAGTATTAGAGGGAAACGGGCTGCAGAGGCTCCGTCCTCTTTTCTTTTCCCCCCCCCCCCACTCCCCCAACAGCTCGCTCAACGCTGCAGTCAATATTACATGTTCAAAATTGTGTTGCAAACACCATTAACCTCACACAAGGGGAGAAAATGTTTGTTGACCGAGGAAAACATAAATTTGGATTATCAAGCATAATTGGTAGGAGATTGGTCTGTGCCAAACCAGCGGTTTTAAGTGTGTGTGTGCGCTCTTTCAGGGGGAGAGTGCTGACTTGCGGAGTAATTTGAAATGTATCACCGTTTATATTTATTTTCAGTTTTCAGAGAAAGCAAACAAGAGTGTGCCAACAGATGCTAAATACTGATTTTATGATTGACAGGCAGGCAGTAGATTGCAGTTCCGAGGCTGTTTATGATTCAGATAAAAACAAAGTAAACATCATCAATATCGTGATGCCAGGCTGGGGATTTGCAAAGTTAATTGCTCACCTGATAATAAAGCATTCACGCTGCAGAACAGTGAACAATGACTCACACTTAAACACACTGTCATGAAGACTTTATTTCAACGCTCTGATTTCCAGCCTTAATAAACTGAAAGAAAGTGAGCCTGAGGCTCTTTGTTACTGATGCATGGCTCTCGGATACTTAGGATTCTTCGCTCTTCTCGGAGGAGTTTGGGGTGATACTGGCAGGGATGTGGTTTGTATGCGAAAGCAAAAAAAAAGAAACAGCTGAACGAACGCCAGGTCTTTCTTCTATTATTATAAAACTGTATTGCCCAAGGTATCACAGAACGGAGGAACAAAAGCTAAGCTGACTTTAAAGCTTCTCAAAGAATACGTCAGGATGTTCAGCTGCAGGGATCAGCTACAACAAATGTGATCAGCCAATAACTCCGAGGATAGCCGACTTGAAGCGAGGGACGGTGGTCTGAACTTACAGGAAGTTATATTTTAATATCACCCAACTGAAAAAAAAGAAACAAGACATCTGTCTCTGTTTGCGGAGATGCAACCTCCAGGAACGATCCCCAGTCTCCCCCTGACCTCTCTGAATTCCACTCACAGCAGGTCCAGAGAAGTCCTGGTGCCGCCACACGTTATGATCCACATTCCTGCTTTATCTCCATGGCCTGCCGAAGCTACTCATAAATAAAGTGTAAGACCATGGAAGTGGAACCCATCCCCTCGCCTCTCCAGCCTGCTGAACATGCTACATTATTGGCGATGAGAGAATGAGACTTCTCAGAGGCCACGGAGAGGAAAAACAATGGCTGTCCCAAAGCTTATTGTTTGTCTGTTCAAAAAGTTGTGGCTGTCTGTCAGCCACATCAATCCTCCTAAATAGATCACCACTTGATTTCATTTTATTAAGAAAGATAGACAGTTGGAGAGAAGGTAAAATGTAACAGACACGAAAAGGCATTCTGGCATTGGCGGAAAGCCCAAAACTTGTCAGCACAGAACAGAATTATTGTCTGTGTAGACAAAACAAAAGTCTGTTTTCAGGCAAAAAAATCGACTTGAAGTCTTTTTTTCTTTTCAATTTTAACAAAAAACAACTCAGACGATCCCTTTGTTTCTCCAACTTCCTAACATGAAGGTTAGAAATGACTCCCGACTTACAAAACCACTGACGCCCGTGATGAAAAGTCAAAAAGTTCCCATCCCAACCTGTAGGAGCCTTCGCTGCTCTGCCTCATTGCGCACACGTGTGTTTCCGTGCTCGTTTCAGCCCCGCCGGATGACTAACATCAGCGGGCCTTCCAGCGGGCGGCTCGGGTTGCCGCTTGTGGGTTTGCTGTGGTGGTTCATCACCAGTAGGGGTCTCCGGATGCGGGACGGGGCAAAGTTAGGTCTCAGCTGCGCCACATGGGGTGTCACCGTGTCACTGGCGGACGCGCGAGGGGCAGCGTTTGGGTAAAAAACGAGACGATACGCAGCGAGGAAAGATCCGTGAATCCCTCCTTTTTGTTGCGACTCCGAGTGGACTTCATTCAGTCTCAGCTGCCACATCAAGGGGATCGTCTGTCTTTCAAGCGACTTTCTTTAAAAGTGTCTAAGTCTCTCAGGAGTTTTACCCCAGTGGGGCCAATTTTTTTTTACCACCTGGATCTCTCCGCTTGTTGCTGGTGTTTTTTTTCCCCGGTCAGTTTTAAAAGCGGCGCCTCACTTTGCGCACAGTTTAAGTAAATCTAATAGGGTCTACATGGGACTGGTCTGTGTGTAAAGTTGCCAGCAAGCAGAAGCGATGTTTTGCCGGAATCAAACAGCGAGAGCCACCGTCGCCCGCGGCTCTGCCCTTGAAATGGAGATACGGCGAGGGAAGTTCAGAAAGAGCGTTTTCCTGGAAACATCACAGGTAGACTCTGATTGTCCGCCAGTTATCACCACCGTCTCCACACTCACGCACACGCACGCACACACACACGCGCGCTCCAAAGGGGGGATTCTCTGTTTACAACTCTCACTGATCTCTCCCTCTCTCTCTCCTTCCCCACAAACTCACTTTTAATCTCACTCCGAAGGCGAGTTTGCGTCCTGCTTCGCTCTGCGTGATATTTTCATCAAATTGCGTCGGTGAGCCGCGCTGCTGCGTTCACGTCCTCAAATTAAGGCGCCTAATTGCTGCGTTTCCGAGCCACTTACCGGTTTATAAACAAAAAATAATAATTTTTTTCTCCCAGAAGCTTCACAGCGCGTCTACTGTCCCCCCTCCGAGGGTTGGTGGGGAGATTAATTTGCTTTATGTTGTGTCCCGACTCCCTCGGTAGTGAGTTAATATTCCTTCATGGTGTCGTTCAGTGTTGCACAGGTGTGTTATCACGTTTCATTGGCGGAAATCACGCGGGAGGGGGGAGGGGGGCAGACCCCACCCTGCCCTGTCCTCTGATAAAACCTTGGTCGCAATAATGGAAACTATATGATTTATCAAGATCCTGGCTCTAAACGCAATTATTTTGACAAATTTATAAACCCTAACCCTTATTTAAATTGTATATTAGTATTTCACAGAAAAAGCTTCAAAGTATCAGTTAAACTGTTTTTGCAAGAATTACGATGAATTAAACATCCAGATTATCGAACATTATCTTTTTTTTAGTTTTTTTTTTTTTTTTTAATGAACACTTATTAGTGCACACAACATTGCTCCTATGTACACTGGCATGTAACAGTACTTTAAAACACTGTTGTCTGAAGTCAGGAAGTGGCTCTGCCTGTAGTGCTCTGGTGTAATTTGAGCTGGAAGTGTAAAAATAAAGTAAATTTACAGGCAATTGATTTTTTTTTAATTTTTTGCAAACAATTAATTGAACAAAGGTGATTGAATTATTCAGGTGAGTTTCTAGCTGCTGGTTTTCATTAAATATCACATCTTTGTTTATTTTTTCCTTTTTTTAAATCGTTGTTTCCGGAAAGCACATTTTTTTATCTGATCTGATCTGCTGCACCTTCATATTCTGTTGCAGATTATGAAACTTCCCGGCTTGTTTTTCTCACAGCACTACAAGTATGAAAACTTCTCCAAAGCGCAAGGATTTCAGCCTGTTAGCTCACTTGTTTGTCTCTTAACTGCTTCAGTTTTGACTGCAGCATGTGGACAGTCATCCTAAAGGGAAAAGTAAAAAAAAAAGAACAAACAAAGAGCAAAATCAACAACCTGCACCCACCAAAAGTTATAAAGTAGGTCAAAGCAGCAGCACACAGTCTGCTGTCTTCCTCTCAGCCGTTTATCAGTGGATGAAAAGTGCTGCTATTCAAGCATGTTCTCCCTTTGATACTCTCTGCTAACCTCCCATGTCAACATCTGCTTCATATTAGCTGCCGGTCGTTGGCAGCCCAGTTGGGCTCAGGAGTGACTTCCAATCCAACCTCTAATTATTTTGACCCGCTGTCCACTTTAACACTGTTGTGATGGAAAGCCCTGCCATTCTCTTCATTTCACTCTCTGTTTCAATCACACAGACCTGCCCTGTGAGCCCGAATCAGTTTGCAAATTGCTTTCATTTCAAGTGGCGATTTTTGTTCCTTTTTTATTTTTTTTCCTGCCATAAACATGTTCTTGTTTCGAGTGTTTCCCAAATTAAGAGGGAGCCCACGTTTGAGGGTTCCACAGCTCTGAAAGGGAAGTGATTTTGTTTTGTCAGACAGAAGCAAGAGAGGGATGTGTGAGTGTTGGAAGAGAGTGTGTGTTGGAGAAAGAGCCGAGAGTCAATTGTAAGAGGATACTTAAGGAATGTTAATGGTGCAATACAGCAAAGGGGGGGGAAGAGAAAAGGTATTGATTCTGTCTCTCTTCCCTTCTGAGCGGGGGGGGGGGGGGGGGGGGGGGGGGGGGGGGGGCGGGGGGGGGGGCGGG
>JAUESE010000015.1:6755757-6766717 GCA_032274725.1 Malacoctenus triangulatus
TGTGTGTGTGTGTGTGTGTGTGTGTGTGTGTGTGTGTGTGTGTGTGTGTGTGTGTGTGTGTGTGTGTGTGGTTTTTTCGGTCCCTCTCAATGCCACTGTGGAACCAGCCTGTGGCATTTCAATGAAGCAGTGTGAAAGCACCCTGTTTTCCCCGTGCCAGGGGGACATCACGTTTTGTGTGTTCGCGCCAGCGCTTGAGCCTCTTATGTAAATGTGTGTGTGAAGGTGGCTCGTCTGGATCCTCTGTTGGTCTGTGATATGTTATCAGCACATGAAACACGCTGTTTATTCTATCTGCTTTTTGCAGTCATCAAATCTGGATTTGTATCTTTAACCCCGTTTACAGCAGTTATTAAATTGAGCTTAAAAAAAACAAAAGCAATTGCAGTTTTTTCTTGTTGCTTTTGTTAATGGAGAGGCATTTGTAGTCTCCCCTAATTTTAGTGTTTCTATTCTATTGCCATTCACAAATTTTGTCGTACTTCCTCCAACCATTATGTAAAGATGATGGAGGTTTCCTATGCATTGCAGGTGCATATTGCACCACTCCCTGGACGATGGCAGCCTTTTTTTTTAGTTCAAACTTATATCATACACAAGGCAGTTTGTCAGCGTTTTAGTGTCATCACTTTTGCTTCAACGTGACACTGTAGCAGTGTGACTAAAGTAGCTGTGAAACCAGGCCGCTCTGGTTTACCACCAGTTCGACCTCATTTCAGCAAGTCACATTTTTGAATCTATTTCACAACCGTGAAAACCAAATGTTTCCCTTTGGTTTACATTATTATAGTCATACAAGGTGAGATATTAAGTTAATAGCAAGTGCACCTACTCTCACTATAAGTACGAGTATGTTAATTGTGTCTGGAGCCCAGGGGCAAATAAAGCCAGGAGCAGGAATTTGTACAGCCGAATCACTGCTAATATCTGTCTGGAGGCTGCAGGAGCAGGTTCTGGGATTTCCGTGAGCCGTGTGCCTCACGACAGCAAACATTTATCATAAGTAGACTAAAATGTTAGAGATATTGGGAGGCATTCGTTTTGACACTCAGACACGGGACATCAGGGGCAAGTTTTTTGTTTCAATCTGAATATAAATCCGAGTAATGATTCGCTGCACTCTCAATAAAAGCCCTGACAGCTCTTTCGTTGTTTTCGCCCATCGTCCTCAGAGGCCCCGTGCTGAATTGTTTTGCTGTGTGCATGTCACGAATTGACAGGGTAATATGGTCAGCGGATGGAGAGTGAAAAGCCGAGTGAACAATCACATGCTCGTTGAGCTTTCCTCCAGCAAGCCAGCCGTCTCGTCGATCCTCCGCCTTGCGTCTCAGGGAACACATCTGCTTTCTGCATCCCTCCTCTGTGATCTGCGAGGCCACCAGCGTGTCTCGGCGCTCGGCGCTCGCTCTCTGTCCTCACCAGCTCTGCTGTTTCAGCTGAAGCCACCCAGGCATCCAGCGGGAGCCTGCCATATTGCGGTTATTATCGCGGAGGTGGAGATGGAATGTCCTCTATTTCCATGCTCCGACTTGAGTTTAAACCCAAGGATGGTCCCTGTTGGTTCACGCCGCTGTGGTTACCACCGGCTCTACAGGCGCAGGAAGTGGTTAGGTGTGTGTGAAGACACACCCGTCCACCCACACGACTTCCAAGCCCAGCGGGAGTGTTTGGCAAGGCCTGGGAGTCTTCCATGAGTGCTGGGCGAAATGTTTAGCAGCTTTGGGTTGTGGTGTGGTTGGCTTTGGTGTTGGCGCTTCTCCACCCTGGAGATCCACACGCTCTCACCAGTCAGTATCCAAACCAAGCATAGTGGTGGCTTTTCAGAAATGCACTATCGGTCTTCTCTTTGCTCAGCATATATTTGTCTCTTTCAATGGAAATTATAGGTCATTCTAGTAGATTGTGAATCTATTTTTTTAGTACGATGATACAATGCTGTTTCATCAGATTTTAGATCAGTTGGAGACGTTTTTTCCTTCATCTTTAGATTTTTCCGAGACGTTTTTCAGTAAGACGTCATGCAGTGGTTCCCAACCATTTTTTTCCCTCAGGAGCCTCTTCTCTGTCGAAGAGAGAGGTTGGACCCCCTGTCCTCTGGTTAAACTCCCCCTCGAGCACCATATTGGAGGCAGCTCAGTGTACCCAGAACACAATGAGCCCTCACTGCACCATAGGCCAGAGCCATGCTCTGCTCCATGGCATGAAACGCCATGAAAGCAGGCCAAAGGGTCCAGAAGAGTGGATCCTTTCTACTTCCTTGATTTCCTCAACCACTGCAGTGTTAAAGTTGCCAGGACCAGCCTGTTCTGAGCTGTGGGACTGTGTGTGAACCCAAAGGGGGCTTCCAGGTTTGTTTAACACCACAGGGGTACCGGGGGGAAGATGCCAGGGAAAAGTTTACCCCTTCTCAGACCCTTCAAACAAAGCCGGGCCTGCCGGAGCTTTCTGCTCGGAGGCTTCCTTGGTATGCCGTGGGGTGTTTTAACTAGCAAATGTTTAACTTTTCTTATTACGCAGGCTTTGTGTGTACATCATAGTGGAGTGCTGTTCCCACACAGCCTCTTGAGCGCCAGCACAAATGAAAAATTGTTTAATCTCAGTTTCTTCAAGCCGTGAGTAAAATTCAAGCAATGTCCCGCTATTGTTCCCATGGTGATGGCTGGACTATTTGCCTAATACGTTTGGTGATAGGGAGAACAAAGCTTTATTGTTCAAATAAAGTTAAATAAAAAAAAAAGATCCTGCGGTTTTTCCCCATCACACTCGCACAACTTACTTTTTACACAACCAGTCCAGGTTATAATGCAGTTTATTAATCAGCACAAAAGACCTATTGTTGGTGCAGAAACCTCATACATCAACTGTACCTCACGTAATGTCCCAGTTGTTCCACTATTGATTTATTTCAGTCTTTGTTTCATCTTTTTGAGCTAATTGAAGAAGCATTTTGCATCTAAATCATTTTTGAGATGTTGAACTTCTTTGGCCTTGATGGTCTGTTCACTTCTTCTTTTATATTTCCCACACACGTGTCCCTGTGCTGACCCCACACTGGCACACTGCACTTATCCAAAGACGGCCCTTTCTTTACAGCTTGATCTTATCCAAGACCCAAACATGAAGGTAAAAAGACAAAATGAAAGACCTGTGGTGTATTTTTATTCTGAGTCGATGGTTATTTTGCTTCTTTTATCTGTACAGTCTCCAGACTGTCTTTTTGTTTGGAATGCGGTCTGTCTCTTTGTGGCAGCTGGTGTCAGGGTGCAGTTAAACAGCTGAGGGTCTGATGCAATTAAACCCCACCCCACCCAGCCCAGCCACCACTCATATATTTATAAGTACTCGTAAACTCGAGCATTTCACTCTGAACAAGGCGTGAACACAGTGCAATGTGTGGAGGTCGACCATAACATTACAAGCTCTTATGGAATACAGTGAAGGTCTGTCTTTTGTTCCTCCATAGTTGACAAACTGTGTTCGCTCTGTGTGTTGTGACACATTTTTTCTGGCAGAACCAACATTAACGTCTGCAACAGTTTGAGTTAAAGCTCATTTGACACATCAGACCTCACAGGGTCTCCAGGCACGAAGACCCTGTGAGGGTCGTTCACCACTTTTCTTTCTTTGGAGCACTTTTCATAGATACTGACCACTGCAGACTGGAAATAGCCAACAAAACCCCCCAACAGACCCACTCAAATCTGTACATTTTACTTTTTTCCGCTGCTTTGACCAGAAATGTTCACTTGCTGTCTTGTATATCCCACCCACCAACAGGTGTCATAATAAAGACATAATCCGTGTCATTTCCTACAGAGTCTATATATACTGCGCAAGAATCACATTTTTTTCTCTCTTGAAGGCAAAGATATAATTAGCTGATGTTTCTGAACTGGACTTTTTGCCTCATGCGGCGCCAACCAACTATTTCGAAGTGGGCGTGGTCATCACAGCCTTTCCTCTTGTCCTAAAGGTTATACGAAACATCTGTTTGAAGAACAGCTGGATGAGGTGCACTTGAGTTTAATTTTTGCCACCCCATGAAAAACGGAACAAGTTTGTCAGTTCTGGCCGAGTTTGTGGCACCCGTCACTTGTCAGTGGTCACAATCTTGGAGCTGATCTGATCATGCACATGCAGACACAGGAAATGAGTCAGTGAGTAGTTCACACATGCCTGCGTCTCCACGCATGTTTGGCAGCATGCACTGTTGTCCCGTTCAGTGTCTTGAATGAAGGCTGATGTTGTGAACTTGCCATTAGTCACTCA
This sequence comes from Malacoctenus triangulatus, assembly GCA_032274725.1. Taxonomy (NCBI): domain Eukaryota; kingdom Metazoa; phylum Chordata; class Actinopteri; order Blenniiformes; family Labrisomidae; genus Malacoctenus; species Malacoctenus triangulatus. Next base: position 6,760,027 of record JAUESE010000015.1, read on the forward strand.
TTGTAGCAGTAGTCTGTCAGCCTCTGCTCCGCACACGGGCGGGCGGGCGGGCGTCCTCAGGCAGTGACTAAGCAGCAGTGTCTCCTTGAGCAAGGTCCATTGCATATTGTCAGACACAGACGGGGTTTGTTCACTCGGCGTGCGCTGCCCTGTGCTGCACTGTCACTGGCGGTGACTCGGTTAACAGACAGACGGGGAGATATATGGGGGAGGCATAATCACTGGCTACTTTCCCACTCCCCCAGATGGGAAACTTCCTCCATGCATCATCAAACCTGTCTCATTCAGTTACCACATTGGTTAGAGGAGTGGATAAGGCTTTTGAATGCGAGTAACCCAGAACTGTTGCCATGCAAGTCCCTTCTTGTCTCTGTATTTTACTGTAACATTGAGAAAAAGTGTTACAATGGGAGGATTTGGGTTCAGCCATTGTTGTAAAGTAAGCTCTCCCAGAGACGATGAAAAGCACTGAGGCGGCGTTAAAGAGGTATAAAAGATACCAGAAGTGAGCTTAAATAGAGTCCTCAAGACAGAATGATTTCTTTTTCTCCGGATCCAATGAAAAAATTGATGATAAAGTTCAGTATAACCAACAGAACGTTAGTTTTTACATGGATGTCTGCCCTTGTGAGTTTTTCTGTCCTTTTACTGTTTTGCTCCCCTGAATCTATCATCTTCAACACCTTCCCTCCTCAGGAGGGTTGTAATATGTGGGCCACTTCCCTACTTTCAGGCCCAGGTCCCTTGATGTAGCAGCAAAATGGGTCTTTTTTGTCGCGTACTTCACTGCTAACCCACTTTCCCGATCCAGATTACACCAAAGAAAGTACTCCTTTGTCTTTACCTCGAGACAGCAATAGAAGATTACTATTTGTTTTATGTTCCTTTATCTCTCAGTCTTTGCTTTATTGTTCACTAGAGACCTTAAACTTAACCTACTGAGCCCAATTCTAACGGACTATTGAACTGAGCTCGACTGTCTCATGCCGGGGGTATTTTCTTCCCGTGAATGTACGGCCCCCCAGTGAATAGTATACCCTGTTAAACATTGAGGAAACACACACACGGGCACCAACCAGCACGCCCAAATTCCACTGTGTGGTGTCATTTACAGTCCAGGACACTTGTTGTCAGCTACTTTATCACGGAGGGATTCTGTAACCGGAGAGCTTTTATCCCTCAGAGGAAAGATGCCTTTCTCTGACCAACATGCTCTGCTGGACATCCAGGAAAATGGAAATTAGTCACAGACGATTGTTTACCTCGAATTTAACAAATGATTTAAACTAATTCTTTCTATTCATGTTGAATCACAATTTTTGCTGAAGCGCGAAAGGGGACAAAAAAAAGAATTTTTTGTTTTCTTGCATGTTTGATTTTATAAAGAAAAATAATCCAAACCAATAAGATAAGGAAGGCAGAGCGCTCGACATCTGCAAATTCATAGCACCTGCAATATGATTATGAGTAAGACTGATACGGTCGGACTCTACGTTTGAAACACATTTTCTTTTCTTTTTTTTCTTTATTCTGTAAACTCCTAAAAAGCTTGTTTGATTAAATCTTGAAAAGTTTTTATATATCGATGCAGTTGAATGTGTCTGGTTGACTCCTGATGGTACAAATAATAATTCCACTTCTGCTTTTATCAAACTGCAGTAAAAGTGAATTGTTCTCGTACATTGTCCCATCTTATCTTATTTTATTGGCCCATTAACAGATACAGACATATTCATGACACATTTTGACATTTCAATTTGTTGAGCGTCAATCATTTCAAACGTAATTGAAGCTGAACTCTGATGTGTGTTTTCACATATTGTGCATTTAGCTCCTGATAATGACATCTGTGTGCTTGGATTTGTCATTTTTCTCCTGATGAATCGTCTAAGGCAGTTGTCCCTTTCTCTTTCCTCTGGCTTGCTAATAGGTAGAGCGAACCGCAAATTAGGGCCGATAAGTTCTGTGACATCTTTTATGTGCAAACCAAGCGTCGTCAATTAGAAAGCCTCTTTGGGCTTTCATTACAACATTTACCGCTCTAAGTTTAGACTCCAACTTCACCAGGGACGAGCCATTAACCTTCACTTCTACTCATTCAATCAGGATGAAGAATACGGGCCACAGCCACGTCCGTGCGCCGCGCTAAACCTCGTCCACCCACTCTCCTATTCTGGTGTCCTCTTTCATTTTCCTGCCCTGCACAAAGAGGCCTTTTACCTCCTCCTCCACCCATACATCACATAACCACCTGACTTTATTGTGCAACAGATAGAGTCAGGGCCTCTCTTTAATGCACACTGAAAGGAATCAATACTGAGGAATGTGAGGGGGTGCAGGTGTGCATGGTGGGTAAGCGTGTGTATTCAGGCCCTGATGCAGACTGTTGTTTTCATGATGCGCAATGTCTCAGACTCGCAAACATAACGCGGAAAACTGTAATAACCCCTCAAATGGGAGTCTTTTAGAGAGTGGATATGAGTGTGTTTAGCTGCAGTTTGTTCCAGAATAATTTATTGCTGCACTGAGTCTGAAGTCATTATTGTATGCGAGATGAATGGTCATGTTCTGCTGCACAGTTTGATCAGGAGATCGCTGGATGCGAGCGTGGAGAGGAGAGGGCAGTGGGGCACGAGCACCAATGATGTTCTCTGTGTTGTTGATGCCGAGCAGGTGTTTGACTTTATGAGAGCAGATGGGTCTATTATGCACGTCTGCCTTCCCTGCGTGCTACATAGTGTACTCGTCCCTGCCAGCATGCCCGTGTTTTAATGTGTGTGTTTACTGGGCCCAGCAGCAGACGGCGGGGTGTCACATCTTGTTGTATCGCCGTGTCGTTTCCTGCTGTCTCAGCAGTTATTTGCAGGGGGGGGGGGTTCGCCGGTAGTTTTGCCATTCACACCTACCTCAAACGGAAAAGAATGGGTTTCCATGTTCGCTCTGATGTACTCGGATCTGGGATCACCTATTCGGTTTCGTTTGATCGATACTCTGAACGTTCCAGAATAAATGGGAGGAAGCTGAGATGAATCGGTACGAAAAAAAACAACGAAAAGTCCAAGTGACAATCATGTTGTCAGAGACATTCATTAGTCAGGACGGAACCGACACTGGTACTTAAAATGTGACAACAAGTTGACACTGAGGCAGAGCTCCAAAATATATATATATGTATATTCAGTACAAACAGGATGAGTGTTGTATGTGATGTTGCAGTAGTGGGTGCATATTCATAAACGAACAGCCAAAAAGCCACAAAAATAAAACCCAAGAGAAGCCGTGCAGATTGACACCACGACAGCTACTAAGACAGGTGACATTGAAGACCGAACAACAAAGAGATGAGGAGCAGACTGTGGCTGTTTTGTGTACACACACACTGGAGAGGTAAACAAGACCCGGGTGTGACATGGGGCGGAGGGGAGGAGGGGGGGGAGGGGAGGTTAATTTATGAGGGAGCAAAAGACCCCCAGAACCCGACAAACACACGGTGATACTCAGGTTTGACACAAGAAGATGAGTCAGACTGCAAACTGGAGATGAGGGGGAGTGAAATTCACAAAAGCCTCGCAAGAAAACAGCAGAAGAAGAAAGAAACATGAAGGAGTCTGCAAGACATGAAAAGATACTACGGAGCAGGGAAACGAGCTGAGGATCCAGACGCTCGGAAATGAAAAACAAACTCAAACAGAACAAAGCGCTGAACACTGAGGCTAGAACACGAGACTACCAACACTTTGTTGCCTTTAAACGTGATTTCGCTGGGTCAAAATCTAAAAGTGAAGCACGTCAGGATGTGGGATTTACATTCGGAGCTCTGTGTTTGGACAGCATGTGTCCAGACACGAGCCTCCAGCAGGGAATTCCCAAACGTGAAACCAGACACACAAACACAGAGGCAGAGACGACGACAGACGTTCGTGGCTGTAAAACTACTCATCGACATGATGTCATGGCAACAAAGTAAATTATGCTTCAAGTGCTTGTTTATGAAGGCAATTAAAAACGACACCAAAACAAATTGAGAACCGAAAAGGCGAAAAGAACCTAACATGAACCGAAGATCTTGAGTGTGAGGAGAAAAAGGTGAATTTAGGATATTTTGAAGAATTCAAACCCAGTTAAATCTTAAGAAGGTTCGACGCAGCACAACACTGTCTTCCATATTTTGTGCGATGGCCTCTGTAGACTGTTTCTCTCCTCCTTCCGTGCTGGCAGAAATGTTAAACCTGTAAAGTTGTTGTGGCTGTCAGTGTGAGTTGTGGTCTCTCCTGTGTTTTCCCTCCAGTTGTTTAGATTCTCGTATTGTTTTCGCAGATGTTAAAGTCTGCGGCTCTCGTTTTGGATTTTTACAGGGACAGGCGCTTACTGCAGAAGCAGCTCCGCGCTGTGAACTCTTGTAAAGCCTGTCTGAAGTCTGGCAGAAGTGAACTCGCAGTAATTAAGAAGAGGAGACTTTGATAGATTTCGGTCTGACTGTTAATATACAGAACATCACGTCTTCTTCTGCTTCACTTCTCTCTTGGGGAGGTCTGGGAAACTCATCTTGGCCATGTCCTTTCTTGGTTGTACATTTAAGAGCAGGAAATTGAAAACTCTACCTTTTTCAAATTTTGTGTTCTGCGTCTTCAGCTTGAGATGTCGTCACACATTTCAATTCAATACATCTTTTCTTAGTATTTCGCAGTACAACTGGTTCCTGTGTTAAGTTAAGCATCACATACTTCCTGTGATTCACATATTTGGGGAAGTGATCGGTACTGCTTGGTCACAGGCGCTCTGGTTAACATCTGGGGCCGTTTTTCATGCAGTTTGCATATTCTCCCTCTCTGTATATGTTTGGCTTATTTTATGCCTTCGTACTCAACTGTGTGAATCCTGTCTCATAAGTTATGCATCACATATCAGCTCATGGAGTACAGGGTGGTAAACTGGTGCACTTTTTGTTTTTTGTTTTCCTTCACAGTCTAAAAGATGTTAGTGAGAATGTTTGTTGACTATCGGTGTGTGAGTGACTGTCTGTCTCACTTAGTGGTGGACTGATGGCCTGTTCAGGACCTCCTCTGCCTTCCAGCCTTCACACCTCTATTCACTCCAGCACTCTATCGCCCTAATTTGGACCAGTAGTTATTGTGGGTGGCTTCTATAAATGGCTGCTGTTGCAGCTGCTGCTCTGCAGAGGGAGCCATTGCTCCACTTCATACTATGTTGCGGCTCCGTCACATTTCTTTTCCTCTTCACTCTTTTTTTATCATTTTTAATTTTTTTCCGAAACTTTGACAGTCACTTTATATCCCTCTAACAGTCATTACCAGTGAATTTAGCGCAGTATTCACATTTTTAAACAGAAGTGAATCGCCCCGGCGCGCATATGCTCTTAAATCTTCACACATCTGCTGTGAAACTGCTCCTCCTGCGCCCCCTGAGGGTAGAAATCAATGGAGATGAATTTCCCAACCAGTGAGTTTCTCTTTCATTGAGACGTTCGGTCCTTGAGAGTGATGCGATGCTGCAGTCTCCTGTGACCGGCTGAGGTAGCGTTCTTGAAAGTCAGCAGTGATTCTGGGAGGCTGCCAAACTGCTGATCTGTCTCGAAAGATGTGCTTGCGTGAAAGTGTGTGTGTGAGAGCGAGAGAGAGAACTGGAGCCTGTGTTTCTTTCGCGGTCTGGGGGGTAAAACAAGAAGTAGAAGCCCTCTGCGCTCTGTTTTCCGCCCTCTGCAAGAGGCAGACGGCTCGTCGGGCCCACCCTTTCGTCGTGACACACTCCCCCCCCGTGCTGCCGCTGCAGGTTTCCACCAACAGCAACACATCAGCCACATGATTCATGGCCTCATGTCTGTCATTTTGACTATAATAGTCCCTCAGTCATGTTAATCGATACGTAGTAGGACAGCATGCATCATCACGACCGAACGTCTCAGTCAAAGTTAGATCACTCAGACTTGGTATTAGGTGTATCACACAGAAACTGATACAGTTAATAACAAGGTAGACTGTTCCTGAGATTTACAGTGCCATTATCCCGTCTCGGTGTCTGAGTTATGACTTTGTGGCTGTCAGCGCAGGTTTTTCATGCTCCATAACGGAGGACTGACCTCCGGGGGGGATTTCCCTCTGCGAGACGAGCGCTTTCACACTCCATCACGCGCCGCTGTCGTCAGGTTGAACAGATGTGACCCGGTGCCTGCCGTAACTACACCCGTGTAATTAAAGTCTTGTGATATTCAAATCTGTCGAGTCAGATTTTTTTTTTTTCTTTCAGGAAAACTATTCTCAAAGTGATTTCTGAGTGACTTTCCTCCCAACGTTTTCTGACACCTTTTTGTGACTTTTTTTTGCAACGCACTTTCAACAAAGATTTCAAATATTCTGAGAAATATCCCTTTTTCACCTCACAGTCGTTGTGCCATCATCTGTCTGTAAAACTGAAATAAAGCTCTGCAATAATCCCGTCTTACTTTGCTTCTTTGCTCTCTGTGTGAACCAACAGGGAGGATTTTGTGTGGCAGGTCGTGATCAGACGGAGTCTCTTTGATCAGCTGCAATTGTCTCATTTTGCAACAGCTTCATGTTGTGTTTGTTTCTTTTTTGGATGTGTATTTATGGGTGTGTGTGTGTGTGTGTGTGTGTGTGTGTGTGTGTGTGTTGTGTTTGTATGTGTGTGTATTTTAAGTGAGTGGGAGTCTCAG
>JAUESE010000015.1:6872374-6883216 GCA_032274725.1 Malacoctenus triangulatus
TCTCTCTCTCACTTTACAGGTTGGCTTTGCCTCACGGGCTCTACAGGTTTCAAATATAGAAACGGGGGCGTGTGAGGCCACAGTGACCCGCAAAGGGCTATTCGGGGACATCACGGTACAATGGAAATCCGGTTATCCCTCCGGAAAAAGTCTGCCTGGCTTTAAAATTGGAGCAATCACTCCGAACTCAGGTGAAACATTTAAGAAAGACTGAGAATTGAAGCAATGAGAGTGCAACATTGTCTCTGGGATCATTACCTTCACCTTTTTCCTTTCCTAAAGTCTTTAAACATTCAATTCCTCCATTTTTATTAGTTTATCACAAGTTTTTCATGATTGCATTGATTGAATACAGAGTTCAACTGTTTCTGATATGCTCCTTTCTCATATTCAGGCTCATTGACTCTGGCCCACGGAGAGAGATCTAAAGCCATATCTCTCATCGCGGTCGCTGACACATTAGAGGCAGCTGCTTATGCCGTACACCTCACTGCTCCTGCATCCGGCGCTGTCAAGTTCAGGTGGCTGCTTCACAGTGTTTGTTTGCAGCAGTTGATCTTAAAGTGAAGATCTGCTCCAGTTATCTCCACATGCGGCCTCACTCTGTTCTTTCGGTCCACCTGTGCAGGTCAGGCTTCGACGTGGCTGAAGTGGAGCCTTTGGGGATCTACCAGTTTGCCCCTATTTCCCGCCAGCTTGTGATCGCGGAGGACATTCAAACCATAACTCTTTACGTCCAGAGACTTTACGGTTCCCGCAGCAATACCACCCAGCTCTCCTATACGACAATAGCAGGCACTGCAGGAGCAGGGGACGACTTTGTTGCGGTGCCAGACGGCCGTTTGGTCTTCGACTCACCTCATCGAACCAACTCTTCGTTCCAACTCTCCATACTTGACGACTCCCTTTCCGAGCCCGACGAGACCTTTCATGTCAACCTCACACATGCTCAAGTGCTTAATCCAGACTCAGCTTGGGCTGACGCCGCTCCTCGCCTCAACCCTCAGCACAGCCTGGCCTCCGTTACCATCCTGGCCAGCGACGTGACCGGGGGCATTCTCAGTATCGGACCTGGGCTTGTCCAGGTAGCAGAGGACAGAGATGGGGAAAGCCAGCAGGAGAAGAGGGTGGTCCTGAGGGTGCGCAGGTCCGACAGTGTTGCTGGGGCTGTGAGGGTTCGGGTGAACGCATATGGAGGTATGCTGGCATCGTCGCCTTGCCCTCTTCATTGATCACATTCGACTTTGAGTATGTGATTTACTATTGTGCTGGATGCTGTGTGTCCTTTTTCAGATGGCAGCACAGCATCCTTCCCTTTCACCCTCGACCCTGCCGCGACCCTCGCCAAGGAGGAGCAAGACTTCCGTTTGCAGTCCACCACAGTGTCCCTACAGGACGGTCAGAGTGAGACCGAGGTCGTCCTCCTCATCCTGGACGACTCGGAGCCGGAAGGCCCGGAAGTTTTTTTCATCTACCTCAGCGATCCAGAAGGAGGGGCGCAGATCTCTGACAGCTCACAGCAGGACTTTGGAGCATTTACTAAAATCACAATCCTTGGTAAAAGAAAAGTACAAAAACAAAGTTCAGAAAGAACTTTTGGGGGACGGCACAGAAATCATTTTGTGCCTTTATTTTTCCGAAACAGGGAGTGACTTCCATAATGGTATTGTTGGGTTCAGTCTTAACTCTTTGATGGGCCAAATCCTGGATGAGGATTCAGAGAACCGAACAGTCCTGCTTTACTTCCAGAGGCAAGAAAACAGGTAAGAAGCAACACAGCGTCTTTTAATTGTCTTAAAGTGTTTTTAAGCTGGAGCTTTCTGCCCTGTAATCACTTTGCATGCTTTTATTTCCTGTGTTCAGAGCCTTTGAGGACGTGCAGGTCCTCTGGAGAGTCACGTTCAGCACAGCGACTCTCAGTCTGGTCAGTCATGGAGTCGACTTGAATGAGCAGCTTGTGCAAACTTCAGGAACGACCATCTGTAAGAAAGGAGAGACGATGTGTGCGCTCATGCTGGAGGTCCGTGATGATGAGGTGGGTGATTGCTTTTTGTTGCCTGCGGGGGAAGATCAGGGCTTTAACAATGAATGTCACAGAGTTTAACAGTTGATATTTTGTTTGGCTTTAGGAAGCAGAGTACCAGGCATGGTTCCTGGTGGAGATTTATCAGGTGGGTGATGGAGCTGCCATTAATGAGACCACCCGTTATGCCAACGTCACCCTGGCGGAGAGCGACGACCCGCAGGGCCTCGTGTACTTCTCTGTGGGCCATCGGCTGCCCGTCGTCACCGTGTCGACCACCGGGCTCAGTCTTCAGGTCTACAGACGAGCCAGCACTGCGTCAGCCATGTCTGTGCAGTACCGCACAGTGGTAAGAATCAGCCACTGCTGAGTGTTGTCAGCAAACACAATGGCTGCACACTGAGACACTTTATCGTTTACTTTTCACTTCTTTTGAACCTTTAATTTTCTTTAGAGCTAAATGGAAATTAAACATTGGGAACAAACTCCCAAATTGTTTTTTGTTGTACCGTATAGTGAATCATTTCATGTACGTTTGAGCTGGTTCAAAGGGGCAAGCTTCCCTCTCGCAAAACAACACTCATTTTCTTTCTCTCTGAAGGGATCATGATTGGAAATATCTACACACACTTCACCGCATTAAGTGCCAAGTGAAACACACACACACTCCTCCATATGCAAGATGAAAGCAAATGTCGAGTGCACTCAACAAAAATCAGAAACCTCGCAGGGCGACCCGCGGCCGGATCGACTGCTTTCATCTCTCTGAGGTGGTACAATGGCTGCGCTGCATAATGAAAGCTCTGTCCCTGTTTGGTTCACATCACACTTCTCCACAGCTGCCACAAATGTCTCAACTTTGCTTGTCTATTTGTTAGCCCAGGAAAACATTGTTGAACCGATGCAACAGCTGACACAGCCAAATGTTTTCCTGCCTTCAGGAGCTTCCGAGGGAGGATGTGCTGGGCCCCGCCATAATCTGGCCCGCCAAAGCTGGGATGGACTTTCCTCAACAGGCGGGCCGAGTCACGTTTGACGTTGGGCATCGTAACACATCTCTGGACATTCTCCTGTCGCCTGACCTCGCCTCATCTTTTCCCACACCGAAGCGTTTCCAGGTGGAGCTGCATAGTCCGACAGGAGGCGCCAAAGTGCACCCACAGTTCGGGCTGGCCAATGTGACTCTCGTGTCGAATGCAGCTAGTGAAGCTGTGTGGATGTTACTGGACCAGTTACATCAGCCCCTCAACCCAAATATCATCAACCAGGTGCTGCATGGGCTGATGAATAAAGCCACTGAAACTCTCACACGTGAGCAGATGGTGGCAGTGCTCGAAGCACTGGGGAAGGTAAGAAGACTGGAGAAGATGGAGGATAACCTTTGAATTCAAATCTTTTCAGAGAACCTTTTCTCACCATTTTTTATTTTCAGCGAAATGTCACAGAAACACACTGTTTCATTACACATTCATAATTAACCTCTGCATTCATTTTATTTGGTTTCTTTGTCCAGCTGGTGCACATTGACTCATTTCAGAGAGGATTTGATTCAGTGGTTTTGGTTCCTTTCGTCTGTGTTACTCAGATCTGAGGACCAGTTTGTCCTCACAAAAGATTCACACTGCCTACAGAAATGCGATGTCTGTAAGCAAAAATGGGAGGGAGGAGAGAATTGTGCTGCAATTTGTGTGTGTGAGCAGAAATATATCATAAAAGTTAGAAGATGATTGGAAGGAGCTCCTGCAGATTAGAGCAGAATATTTTCACTCTGAAACAGTGTAGAACTGCGATGTTGCAGCTGATTGAAGAAGGTTAATAAGAAGATTTGAAAAAAACAGCAATGCTTACTCAAGTACAAATGACACATATCAAAAGCAATGCAGTATGTGCATGGTTTCCTCTAAGTCTTGCTGCTCTGTTTCTCTCCTGAACTAGGTGCTCGCAGAGGCAGAGAGGGCTCCATTACAGCAAAGCAGCCGCAATTTGACCTATGACCTGTTGTGTGCCTTGGCTAATCCCAACCGAATAGACACGCGGGGCCTCAGTCACCTCGCTGAGATGGCTGAGCGATTTGCATTCTCTCTCCTCACTCGCAGCAAATGTGAAATGTGAGTGTGGCCGCTGTGACAGAGTGAAAGTCATTCCGCCACACAGACGACCATACACCTCTCATGGTAATGTAAAATGTCATCTCTGTGTGGTTTCTGCAGAAAGGGTACCGTCCTGGAGACATGTCCGTACATGACCATCTCCGCCTTCCAGTGGTACCCCACACAGATCAACGGGCACAAGTTCAGGGGCCGTAATGGAGACTTCTTCCAGCTCCCGGAAACCCTGCTGGCAGTGCCGGTGGCCCCGACGGCAGACTGCAGCAACCTGAGCAAGATTCAGCTGACAGAGTTCAGGACTGAGCACTGGTTTCTCACCAATGACACCAATACTGCACTCAACGGGAAGGTATGGAAATGCGGGGGTAGCTTGTAGCTTGGTTTCAATTGGTTTGTGTCTGTTTCAACAGCAGGTGGCAGTATTGACCTGACAGTAGCAGGCCATTAATTTTTTAGCCATTCTGCAACTGAATTCTCCCCTGTGCTTGTCTCTATTTATATGTAGGTGTTCTCAGTCAGCCTCCAGGACAGAGGGTCACGACCTCTAGATGATGGCGATGAGGTGGTGTATCGTATCCACACCCCCGGACAGCCAGTTAAGCCGGGCCAGTCTGTGTGCCTTCTGTGGAACCAGACCACTGCAAGGTAATGCGCCACAGAGACCATGGAGCACATAATAACCTCAGGAAAAGCCTTTTTTTTGAGCGTCTGCCTCCAAAACCCTTTTTCTACTCTTCGTTGATTAATATTTATGTGAACTTACTGCTTTATTGCCTCTCTTGACACTCTTAGTATACCAATGACCATTTGAGGCTACGGCCCCATGCTGACCTCTGTTTGTTATTCTCACACTTAATTGGGTGAGTGAGAACATTTTGTGACAAGAAGGGCAAAAGTCCAAGTTGTCTCTCTGGTCATGGGGGGACGTGACATCTTTCTGCTCAATATCTGCACGGTCTGCCTTCTGCACACTGAATCCTCCCTCTTGGAAGCCGCTTGCCGAGGACATTCCTAGGGTGTGGAACAAGACTTGGCTGGAACACTTTGTTACAAGTTAGGAATTGGCAGGTTGGGTTTGGCCGGAGCTGCTATTTGGACGATATACCCCAGGAAACAAAAGTGATTGTTGCACTGATATCGAATGAGAGAGCGAGGCAGAGACAGAGCGAGAGAGAGAGCAAAGGGTGGAGGGGAGTCACACCTCAGTCTATCAGCTGGTCAAGTGAACCCAGTACAAACAGAGTCCTGTTTTGGTTCCTCACACACTGTTTTCAATTCGTGAAGGACAAAAAAAAGCTAACATTCAGATGAAAGAATTAGAAAAGAGTTAGCAGGAAACTGTCCACTGTTTTGTTTTGTCTTATTTTCTTTTATTCTCTTCGTCTCTTTCCTCCTCTCTTCAAGCTGGTCACCCAATGGTCAGTACTGCCGGGTTGTGAAAGAGAGTGGGAACTACGTGGAATGTGCGTGCTCCCACTTGTCCATCTACGCAGCCCACGCTGAGTTTGCCCTGCTCGCATCCTACAATGTGGCCTTCTATGCCTCAGGATTTATCTGTATCTCAGGTACAAAGGCGCTCTGTCACTGTCTCTTCTTCTCTTCTTACATGTCTCTTCAATTCTTTCTCCATCCTTTGTAATGTATTTTCTCACAGTTATAGGTACTTTCCCGCCTCTGCATATTTTTCTCTCATAAGTTGTTCTATTCAAATTCAAGATCATTTAATTATTAACACTAGTTCTGTATTATCCAATTTCCCCCTCCTCAGGCTTTGCATTGGCCATCATATCTCACACTCTTTGCTCCCGATTCCCCATGTTTGCTGCCAAACTTCTCACTCACATGATGGTGAGCTGCCTCGGAACGCAGGTAACACAGCTGCTTGGATCCTTTTGTGTCGTTTCTCAGTGTTTTGTCCAGTTCGTAATGCATCGCGTGTTTCTGTGGCCTTTTCATCTATTTGCATCCAAAGATTGTCTTCATAGTTCCAAATCAAGATTGATAGGCGACCTCTTGAAATTGTCGCAGGGGCATTCATCTTCCTGTGCTTTATGGATCAGCGCGTTCAGTACAGGAAATGCAATAACAAAACTCTAATGCTTGTGGTGCAACACGTTGAATATTTGAGGTATCACCAGCACACACCGATGCTCCGACTGTTTCAGTGAAAAGGATTATTTTAGTGAGCGTTTGCAGGCTCACGCATGCAGGCACACATGTGCATGCTGCTCACCCTTCTCACTGGCAGCAAGACATGTCACAGGTATTTTCTTGGAAATGTGCATAGATGTGAACACACATCATCGGGTGTCTTTGGTTGCGTAGTTTGCGGGCCAACGCGTCCTGACAACGCAACCATGCCCCCCGCACCCTCGCTCATTAAAAACGCAAGCTGTCACATAACCCATGAGCGAGGTAGATGTGCGGCTACAGGTTAGTCTCTCTGCTGGTCCCCATCATGTGTGTGTGTATGTGTGCGCGTGCGTGTGCATGAGTGAGTGCGGGACTGGTAAATTTCCACTGGTCTCCCCTCTCTTTGGTTGACAAACACGAGTCCTTCCTAAAGCAGTCCTTGGGGGCTAGCCATCTTGGACTGGGCCTGTTTATGGCCCAGACAGAGCCCCTGAACCTGAAAGGGTTTCGGATGGAAATTTCCATCCTGTTCTCTTTCCTTGTTGTTACCTTACTGTATATCGAAGCCTTCCTCCCTGCGTGTGTCCGAGTGTTTTTGCTCTCGCTCAGCAAAGTTCGGTCCGTCTGTATCGTTCTGGCCAGAGTCAGTTTGTGAACGGCTGTTTGAGTTCCAGTCCGTGGAGCTGACGGCCTTAATGAATGAGCTCTCTGATATTAAGACGTTCCCTTCCAAGTGGTCATCTGGCACCGCTGTGCAAAATGTGCTGAATCAAAATAGATCAATTGACGTCATTGTGTTCTCTCAACTATGCTCTTTATCTGTGATCTGAAAAGCAGGCCAATGAAAACAACATGATTTCCTCTTTTTTTATCATAGCCTCCAGGAACTAATTTGTTGGAGAAATTTGTTTTTCTGTAATCTCTGTCTCTCTTCTTCTTCTCATCTGTTTGTGTCCAGCACACAAACCTGCCTTGAGCTGTTGTGTTTGGTTCATGTCCATAATCCTTCTTAATGATGTGATTCCACCAATTCTCAGTTGGATGCCCCTCGTGTATGCACAAGATTAGGTGTTCAGCAAATGCAGTAAACATTAGTATTAAAAACATATAGATGACACAAATATCCTGGCAGCTGTTGTGTTAGTATTAGCCTTGATACATGTTAATTTCACTCAAGAATGCATTTAAATGTAGAAATGGAACTCATGAGATGACTGGCTCATGAATTTTGAGTTTCAAAAATTTGCAGCGTCATTTTAACCTTTTTAACACTGATATTTAACGCGAACGTTTTCCTGCAGAAAATATTTTGGTTGGGTGACTTTTTTTTTTTCTTTCCTTTTGACGCAACTCAAGATTTTTGTTCACCTCAGCGTGTCAAAATCTAATCTTTTATTTAAGTTTTTATCTGACTCTCCGCTCTGGTGATGTGAAGCTACACCCTGCTGCTGCAGCATCACACACTGACTGCAAACCTCGTTGGGAGGTCGGAAAGGTTTGAAATGTGCCAATAAACACCAGATTTTTTGACCTTTAAAGCAAATCGAGTTTTCGATTCATGAGCAAAGATGTGGATTTGGTAGCGAGTAATCTAACGGCTTGAAAAAGGAGGCGGATATGCCTGGATCTGTGTGAGGAGGCATCCAGTCAGTGTAGGGGGGAAACCTTCCAAAATTGTGCCTCTCAGCATTGCTCCGGCCTCACCATCAATTGTAAGTGTCAGATAGAGCTCCAGCCACCTCTGACAGGGAGGGCACTCCATCCGTGGTGCCTGTAATTAGTCACTGCCCGTGCCCTCTGTGTGGAGAAAATTAAAGCTGCCAGTTTGATTAATTTCTGCCCACAGCCGCTACAGTCAACAATCTGGAATAATGTTCCGCCTCTGCGAGGGTCTGAGAGCTGAGAGGAGGCGGAGGAGCGAGAGAAGGTGGTGAATTGTGGATCAATTTGTGGAGATTTAATTGCAAACCTGTGTCAATATCCTGACAATTATTTTTCACCTCTTTGATGTGCAGTTAGAAAAGGCCACAAAACTGCAGGCCGATAAAATATTTAGTTGATAGCTCACCATGAAAAGGTTCCGTGGGAGTGGGCACATGAGGAGGACACAAGACTGAGTGACCTTTGGAAAAGTTTACATAGACATGTTTGTCCATTACTGTGTTTTCTGGAACGCTTTTTTCTCTCTCCCAAATAGAGCAAATGTTGCTTTCAAAATCGTGAAACAGAAACCTCTTTTTTTTTCCTCCTGGTCGGTGATATCTTTAGCTTTTCACCAACAAATAGACACAGAGAAACCCACCGAGGGGTGAAACAGGACATTGATCTTTTTTAGCATCAAAACATCCAGAAGGCGACAAAGTGTGTCCGGCGAGAGCGATGCAGACGTCAGACCTCCCGCTGAGGAAGAATAATGATTTGTCTGATCTGGTGCCTACAGGGAGAGACTGGTCTCATGCTGGAGGTTTGTGGTTTTCAACATTCAGCGTGAGTGCACACATGTTGCATCCAGCAGTTTGTCAACACTCGGGCTTCACAAAAGACTACTGAATTTCACCCACGTCCTTGTAAACATCATTCCAGCTTGTTTGATGATTTTGGGTGTGAAGATGAGTACATGCAGATAGCCTAATATAACAAGTTCTGGGGAAAGATGAACCAGTTTTAATACACTAGACATGAACATTACATTGCTGTGCTTTCAAATGCAACAGAGTTTAGTTTTCATAGACCTTGAACTCTCTTGTCGGATCGTTTAGGTTACAGTTCCTTATCAATATCTTGAGCAATCAGACAGCGCTCACCTCCCTGATCATGTGGCTTCCCGGTCTGCAGGTTTGCAGGACTCTCAGTTGGACCAAACAGAGGTCGTATGAGTTAAACCACCTGTCATTGTACACAACCACTGCTGCGTCCCACTTATAGGACAGCTTATGCTGTTGTACTCTGGCCAGCTGCTTCAGATTACTGTCACATGCTTGTTGTCATAGGTGTACCCTGGAAAAAGAAATCCCACAACGTCTACATTTCTCATCATATAAGGTGAGAAGACAGCAGGCTGAGGGAATCCCTGGAAGTGATGAATTTATCTGGCCTGACTGCCAGCGAGGTGGCAGCTTAATGATTGTCTCTCCAAAGTCTGCCGAAGACTCTGAAATATTGACCAATTCGAGTTCCTTTCTTTTGTTTGAGACAATCGAAATCAATGGCTTTGTTTGACACAGTCTTTATTTACTTATTGCAACTGTGAACACATATTGAGATTCAGACTTTCTGTGCCTCCAAGGGACAGATCACAGAGTCACAAGTCTGCCCTCAAAGAAAGCAAAAACCAGTGAAAGAAGCAGCAAAGTCACACAAAGAATGGATGTTCTTGATGAGAGGCCTTCTCATGATTTCTTTTTTTGAATTATTAAATTATTGTGCTAATTGTTCATTATTTTTTAGTTCCTCAGGCACTTTGTCTTGTCTTCAGATGCATTCCTTGTTTGATGATCTGAAAGAGGAGAGAGAGGTCAACGAAAGCCACATCTAAATAGCTTCTAGTGTGAGAATGAAACAATAAATTTTAATCTAGTACTCACTGGAACAAAAAAGTTAGAAAAAGAGACCAGGAAAGTTAAGGTGTGTGTGCTTGTGCACTTGTGTGCAGGCATTAGTGTGAGTGAGGACAAACTAATCTTCATCTTTACTGCAAACAAAACAATTATATCCCGTCCATTGTGATTAAACTGCCCTCCACGTCCCAGAAAGCAATTCCCACACACTCAGTGGAGTTTCTGCCTCAGTGCTCTCAGTGTTTTATTCCAGTCTTTGGGAGGCATTTTGGTGACTCTTGATTCTGGTTATAAAGGATTTCCTGTTAACTCTGGGACTCAGTCCAACATTCAGAAGTTCGCTCCTCACTTCATGAACACATGCACACACGCACATACGCGCCAACACTGAATGGTTTTCCTCTCTCGCAACTCCCATCACTTCCCGTCTCTGAGCTCAGACTCCTGTTGCGTTCGTCCCCGTCTGCCGCTCGGCTTCGGTGACCGGGATCCCTTCAGCAGATTGTGAAATCAACACAAGTCCCTCTAAATGAAGTGAGTGACTCTGCTTTTCCTGAGGAAGTTTATCTGTTCCCATCATGACCAATCAATCATTATAAACAGAGGGGTTTTCATGTGCCGTGTGTGGCTCCGGTTGACGTCAGAGAACATTCCTTTCTTATCATGTTTTATGCCATTTCATGGCGAGGTTCAACTCCAAACAAAACAAGCAAAAGAAGGAAAGGAATTGGCAAAAGAAACTTTTTACTTTTGCATTTCGCATTTTTTTCCTCAAATATGTAAAACAAAGGAGGAGTGACAAAGTGTTTTGGTTTTTCTAGTTGAGCTTTCTCCTGAGTCAGCTCTGAGGTTGCAAGTTTAATTTGTGGTCGTTCAAAATTAAACAAGGAGCTGTTTGCTGAAAGTCCTTCAAGTCCATCAAAAGCGGACTGAATGTGAATTTAAGCTCTTTACTGTCTGTCAGCTCAAGAGAACGGCGCACAAGTGATGGAACGATATAATGTATCAGCCATTCGTGGTG
>JAUESE010000015.1:6935503-6950258 GCA_032274725.1 Malacoctenus triangulatus
GGGCGATATTCTTGCTGTGAAGCAAGACTGGAAGATAACCCAACGATGTATTTCTGATGTGGAAACCAACAGTTTCATAAAACCTGTGGAACTTCACAACAGGAAGGAAACAATGTAACACCCCTTTTTTTCTTGTTAAGAAATGCACAGAAGGATGTTCTCCTCCTACCATTTTTATTTGAGTCACATCCGATTTCTTTCACTGTGTAACATTTGCAGACGTGCACTAATGTCACATGTTGCATTGTTCAGAGGAATGCGTGGGCTCACATCACCGCTGCGCTCCGTGCCTCAGTGCAGAGATGTGTGTGCGTGTGTGTTTCTATTATGTCACAGTGATGATGTGGCACTGGTGGGCCGGCGTACGAGGGGCCTCAGCCCGGCGCTTCCTATCCAGACTGAACATGCCTGGTCACAGCCGGGCTGCTGAGAACCTCTGGATCACAGGGGGCTTCTGGGTAGCAGGATTAGCCGCTGTGAGGAAACAGCTGAGGCCTGCGTGGCGTCAGCAGTTGCTAATCAACACTGCAACTGCACACAGTCAGGCCTCACTGAGGGCGCGTGCACACACACACACACACACACACAGATGTATGCTGTTGCAATCTATGCTCTCCCTCCATAATCCCCTCCTCCCTTTCGGCAGTCTACAGGGGTCAGAAACCCACAAAGGCCCTGGGCCACAAAAGTCAAAAGAGGCCGGGGGGATTGTGTGTGGGACGGGAGGGCGTGGGGGGGGGAGGCAGACTTGAGTACTTGTTCAAAGCTGACAGATCTGCTGAGTCATCACAGTAGCTGGCCAAGCTGGTCATTTTGCAAAAATGTCTCGTGAAGTTGATGAGCTGTCAGACTGTATACAACACATCAGATGGAGGTAAAAGCTTGAAGCCACCTTTGTCATTCTTTCCCACCGTTGTTTCGGCGGGCTTCGGCCTCTCGGAGGACAGGCAGAGATCAAAGACCGTTACGCAACAGCATTGACTTTCATGCTTCTCGGTACTCGTTCTCTGCTTCTTGTTCCGGTTTGACCTCCGAGACATTTTCATTCATGTCCGGCGAGATCGAATTTGCTGAGCTCATGTTGTGTATGCATGCGCGTACTTTGCTAAACAAATCGATTCGTAAAAAAACTGGCCTGACGTAATACGCAAGTCGATGTACTGCAAGTTAGATTGATTGGCTGCTCCTGTTGTAGGCTGTTGTAAACGGGTCATATGCAGCTGGAATACAGTCCAAGAGCGAGAGCAGCTTTATTCAGGGTCAGGAGACTGTAACCTCTGCTGGTTCAATATTTACTTCCTCTTGAAACATGCGAGAATTCAAGAGGTCTGGAATCTGGATCAACCAGCAAACTACCTAAAATTAGTTAGCAATGTGTTTAGATCAAAAACAACTTCACAAACGTGGTCGGCACATGGAAGCAGTTGGGTCTCCATCCGACCCCCCTCTGAAAACTACCAGCATGAGCTGTCCACAGCCTGCATCCTCCAGTGGGGATCAATAAATCATATGTTTTGCTGTATCTCAACCTGTGGCTGCAGCTCCACTGGCCTGTGTCCATCGACTCCTATTGGGTTTCCCTGAGGGGTGGGGGGGGGGGGGGGTGCTGTGAGACAGCTATAATTTTCTTGACTATCGAGGAAGACAAATTATTTATAGAATGCTGATTCAAGTCATGTGTCACAGCAAGGTTTCAACAGCTAACCTGCCACTTCTTAGCTTTTTTTTCCTCCCTCTTTCATATATTTAGAATGAGGATCAAACTCTGTGAAAACACCTGACAGTCATATGAATATTAAAGTGTACTGAAAATATGTTGTTGTTTTTTTTTACTGATGAGGGAAGTTCAGTCATTTTATACACTGCCCTTGATAAGCACTCAAATATTCACAATTCTGCAGCTTTATTTTTTTTTCCTAAAAGATCTTCTTAATTGCAACATTTCACCAGATGACGGTCTTTTGTTTGGTTTTTTCATTTAAATTCTTATGGCTCTTAATACATTTTGCTGGCGTTCTCACCAACAAGTCTCATCACAAATTAAAGCTTTAATTTCTCACACAGGTTTTGTTTCAGGGCCTTGAGTGAGGCCCCAATCCCACCCCGCTTTTCCCCCGGAACCAGCCCACTACTCCTATGTATGGTATATGTGGGGTATCAACTAAATATAATACAACCAGACATCACAATTCGCTGAATATCGTTATTCCTTTTAATTTTATTTTAGAGCTCCTCTCTGCCAGCAGGCCAATGTGCTGTTTTTCAATCTACCTCTAGGGGCAGTGCTGCTCTAGTTTTTCCAGAGATAATCAGGTTCCTGCAGAATAACAGACTTGTGTGCTTTTAAAACTCCCATGACCCATTTTAAACAGATAGTTTTAGAGTGAAGGACCAGATGATGATTAATGATTCACCACTACTCTTCAACTGTGTTTGCTCTTTCGTTTGAAGGATGTTTTGTTGGCAAACATCGAGCTCACGTGCAAAACAGCACGTCTGTCCAAAGAAGGCGAGAAGCTTCATACCTTTCACACTTCTGAATGTGTTTATAAGATGTGTGGGGGAAGATTTATAATTCGGTCTTCTAAAAAGATTCACGTCACAGCCGACAGTGTGTAATTAAGAACAAAATGTTTATTCAAATCAAAAGGAAGAACTAGACAAAAGGTTAAATCATTCAGAACATAGCATATTCATGGAATACCTACACATCATCATGATTAACGGACAAAGAAGATTTAAAAAAAACAAAAATGGAGAATGAAGAAAATTCAGTGAGTAATATTGCACTTTGTTTCTAAAATGTTTCAGATCCCAACACGCAGGGTTTTTTTTCTCTCTGAACATTTCAGCTCCTGCCGTCAGCCGGTCAGGAGTTTAGCTTAGTTTTGACACTGGACTACTCTGAGGCCCAAGCAAATGGACTATGGAATTGACCAACCTGAAACAAACGTGAGCTTATTCATTACCGCATAGCTTGATTTCCCTAAGATAAAATCCAAAGAACTGCAAACAACATGAGTTTAACCTAGAAGAAGTGGTTTGTCTGCGATCCCACGTTACCTACATGAGGGAGGGGAGGGGTGCTGATCAACAGCTGCCACCCCCAGGCCTAAAGGGAGGGGGGGGTTATCGGAGAGGTCCGAGAGACCCTCTCAAGACGGTTGCTTATTTAAACCAGAAAGCAACCGATATCAATGCCCAGAAAAATATGGAAAAGATCCGTCAACCCTCAGCTTCAGAAAAAAGTACACAATCAAGAGGCCTGTCCGTGATGTCATTATCTTCTTGCTTAAAAAGGACTTTTTATCGCTTCCCTTTTTGTCCTTTTGGATAAACACAAAAGGTCTAAACATACAGGTGTTGACAAACATAAACGAGAACGGGAGAGAGCGTAGATACTGGAGAAAAAAAAAAGAAGAGCAAAGAATCATGATCAGGTCTTCTCTGTGTCAAGGCCACTAAGATAAGATCACTTTAATCATCCGCAGTTTGTCGATTACTGTCACAAGCTGTAATATTTAGTTGCCAGCTGGATCTCGATGAGAACGTGCACACACTCAACACATACAAACTCATGTTAGCTATGGTTCAAAATGTAAACTTAAAAAAAAAAAAGTTACAAAAAAAAACCGATTGAATAATGCATTTATGTCCTACAAAACACTGCTTGACTGAGAAAAATCCTCTGGTTGGTACCAAATGGTTTGTCTCCAGACCTTCACCGCTGAATGCTTGATGATGTTTTTTTTTCTTATTTTCTTATCAAAAAAAAAGTGCTGCTTTTTTTTTGTTTTTTTACTTTTTCCGACTATGCCAAACCTCTGTTGCAGCTGGTCTTTTGTCTTGTATGAGTTAGGAAACCAATGTATTACTCATATCAAACCTACGTCTACTTGTTCTGACCAGCCTGAACAGAAGTTTAGCAACGTCTCCAGCTTTTGTACTCGCGCTGGCTTTTTGCTCCTTATGATAAAGAAGCAGTGTCGTTTCTCTCTTTTTTTTTCTTTCTTTCTTTTTTTTTTTTTTTTTAAACAAGCATTCTGGTTTCACTGGTCTAGAAGAATTTAAACTGGTGTTTGGGTGAAGCGGGCAAGTGCAGCAGGACAAAAAGGGAATGTGATTCAATCTCAGAAAGCTGCCTTACGTCTCTGCAGGTCTGTCCTCTCGTTTTGGTAGTTCAAAAAAAAGAACTCGGTGTTTTTTTAACAGTGCAATTAAAAAAAATGTATTTTTTTTTTCTCTTTTTTCCAACTATTTGGCAAGTGAGAAGACCACCTGAGACAGTGCTTTTTGGGCAGTTCTGCAATCCTGGTTTACCCTGAGATTAGAAGTAGCGGGGCTGCAGCCTGTCGGGGGTGCGATTCCCTCTACGTTGTACCACCTGTACACACACACTTTTCTTCTCAGCTACTACGTTAGTGTCAAACTCTGGCCTGCAGCCCTTCTAGTCCTAACCCAGTGTAACCTCAACAGAAAAAAAAGGCGTCAAAAAAAAAAAAAAAGGAAGCTATTCTATGCCTGGAGCTAAATACAAGAACGTAATAACATAACTAAACTCAATAGGAAGAAAGCCGCACTTGGATCCAAGCTTACGAGGCAACATCCTCCAGATGGGGATAGTGTGCTGCTGCAGTTGTAAAAAGTCCAGTCAAGTTGTTTTTAGTCATCAATGAAACATCATAACGAGGAAATGAAAGTTCTTCAACAAAATCAGTGCATTGTTCTTGTAGTTTTCAGTCCTTTTTGTCGTTTTCAAAAAAAAAAAAAAAAACAACTCCTGTTCTCTTCTCAGCGATGTTCAAACTTATGCAGATGACAGTCTTCAGGTGAGCCTGCGAGTCTCATGTTGTGACGTCATGCAAGGCTGAAACCAAAGTATTAGCGATTTTTTTTCTAGAAGTTCTCATTAAACAGAGCCACACAACTCAAGTAAAGAACGAAAAAATGTGCAAAACAAAATCCAAAATGAGGCAGGAGGACCCAGTCTTTGCTCTGTTGTTGACTGCTGCAGCTATAAGCTTTCATTCATACAGACGATGGTGGTAAGAACTTTGTTGTTGCTGTTACTCTTGTCATCCTGTTTTTCTTAAGTGGATTCTGCTGAAGTCAGGACACGATTAGTCCCGCCCTTTGTATGAGGAGCCATGTCCTTATGTGCCACATGTACAGGAGAATCGAGGGCCAAGAGGAGCTCAGCGGGCGGAGCGTCGGTGATTCGCCTTTGTCATCACTATCACCAAGGCTCTCGCTACCAGAGGGATTGTTTTCATACAGACTGGATACGTGTTCATCTGCACACATCCCACCCTCAGCAGGCTGACACAGGAAGGAAGTGACACCACAGAGTAGTGACTCCTGTTCCTCTCACTGTGGGAAGGCAGGAACAGATTTGTCCAATCCAACTCAACTGTGGGCGAGTCTTTGTCGGTTGGATAATTTGTTTTTTTTCTCTTTCTCTCGACAGCATCGCGCGAAATGCTGCTGGTCCGAGAAAAAAAATGATCAGAGCCGAGCCTTTGCAAGCAGGTTTTTCTTGGAGCTCCCCGAGACAGACGGGGGAGGTTCTGGGATTCCCTCAGCGTGATGGACAGGCGTCGAGCCGGCGCTCCTCTGTGCGGCTGGCGTGATCTGGGTTAGGATCAATCTAGAGTGAAAGAGAGGAAACCACGGGTTATTTATAGTAACAAAGCACTGATGTCTTCAATAGAAAATACAGGTGCTTTGCTCTGTTATTTGGCGTTTACCTCAGAGTACAGAGGAGGAGGCTGGAAACGGAATTCGTGGATGTAGGCAAAGAGGGGTCCGTCCAGCTCCTCGCGGGCCGCCGGGACTTCCAGACTGCTCCGCCTTTGCTCTTCAGTCACGATTTCTGCATAGCTTGGAGGAGCTGCAGAGGAAGAATCAACAACTTTTTAGGCGACCTCACACACCACCAAACCCCTCGCCGATCCCAAAGCATGACCGTGTTCGAACTGTGACATTGAGACTCGACCTACCTTCAGGTCTCTCAGGAAGCCCCATGCCCAGCCAGCTCATGCTGCACTGGCTGCTGACGCTGGAGGTACGCGAGCCAAATGGGTGGAGGGGGATGGTTCCAATGACCAGGGGCAGGTTGAGGGACAGGTTTATAGCCCCAGGTATGTCCACATAAACCTGAGCACAAACAAGGACGGTGTTCAGATACCTTTCACAAACAAAGTCAAAAACTGTGAAGCTATAAACAGCACTGATGGAAGGATTCGAACATGAGCGGCGTAAAATCAAGCAGCTTTCAAATCCTTTCAGCTAAAACCACAAACAGTCGGGACTGTAAAGGTCAAGCGGCAGTTCGGCCATATGTGGGTCAATGACTAGAGGTCAGTCGCTTATGCAAGGTAGAGCCCTCGCCTGAAGTCCGTCTGCTCGCAGGGTAAAGAGGTCATAAGCGCTCTCCAGGCAGGTGTTGCCGCAGATATTCTGGGCTAATGCTCTTAGCAGCATGTGGAGATAACACCTGGTGCAATCCAAGGCCCAGATTTGGCAATGTGAGCTGAGTCAGCCCCGGTCCCTCACCGAGAGAGATATCAGCTTACCAGGAAATATTGATTCTGTACTGGACATTGGTGATAATCAGGTCAAGGGGAAACTAGGAGAACCAATTGGGTTCAAAGATTTGACCTAATGTCCAAAGAGGGGGCGTGCAAGAGCTGCTACGGTGTGGACACACTCACCATGAGAGAGTACTCCACTCGGATGATGCTGCAGTCCAGGATGGAGGGTGAGACAGGCGGGATCTTCAGCATTTTGCCGCTCCACGTCTCCGTCTTGCCTGAGGACAGAGACTCTCCCCGCAGGTTGGCCACCAGCTGCTTGACCTCCTTCATCTTCCCTTTGGCATAGAAGGTCTGGGTCTGGTAGATGGCGGCCTTCGGCACCACCATGCGGGACGAGCAGTTCTCGATCTCAGCAAAGATCTGGATCGACTCTCCTGCAGGGGCGAAGCACGAATGAGACGTGAAGGGAGGTTTCTCTGCAGTCGTGTCAGCACTGATTATCGGTTTTTTTTAATCTGGGGTGTAATTACTGATCAATGCAGGGATTTTTCATGGTGTGATACATGCATTGACCTTACTTAATGGATCAGCCTGAAGACAATCAATCATACTCCTTTCTTACCTGGGGTGTATCCCTTCCTTTCGATTTTGGCACTTAGGGAAATAGGACCTGAGGTGCAGAACCAACAGCAAAGCGTCTTGTCTTTTGTGCCGGCCTGTGGTGACTGAGAGAAGAACACAACCTCATCAATATTTACCCACTGTTTATTCCAGAGAAGGACAAACAATTGTTGGTTCATGCTTTTCTAGCAGTACTTTCAATTTGTTTGTAATCTCTATCATATTTTTTATACATTTTGTTTGTTTATCATTGAGCATTTTTGTTTGTGTGTGTTTAAGGGGCTGGAAGGTGGTGCAGTAGTGATAGTGATTTTGCTCACATGTGACTTAGACTTTGAATAAAAGGTCAAATAAATCTGACTGCCAGTTTTATAATGTAGAGGCTTCGATTGTGTTGCATTGAATTCTCTAAAGTTTATCACTCTGAAATTTCAGATGATCTAAATCGTCTGCTCCAAGTTTTACAATCCAGTCCAGCCAGCTGACATGTTCAGAAACAGACATTAAAACTCTAGTGTGATGGAATTAATTTGAACATTTTATTCTGAGCTGACCCATAACTTTGGAAAATTGTGTGACAACAAAACATTTATTTTTGTCTTAAATTAAGTAAGTCTACTCGGGAGTTCCTCCTCAAATCTAGAGGAAAGTTTGGGAGAACTTACCAGCAATAATGGAGTGTTGATGTCAATGTGCTCAAAGACTGTAAATTCCTTCTTGGTCTTCATCGGCAGGAGCCATGGCCTGTGGAGCTCTGCCTTCACCCAATAGCGCACACTGCCATGCTTCCCTTCAAAAGAGGTAGCCAGAGGTCTGTTTGGGGAAAAAAAACAGCAGAGAGAAAACAAGACAGGTCAGACGCCAAATGATGATAACACTGAAATCTGAGTCCTGGCTGAGAGGTGGTGCTGATGGTGCTTACGTCTGTGGAAGCTCGAGGCTGAATGCATACTCATGTCTTCCTGAATGGATAGTGGTGAGTCCTTCCTCTGAGTTATCATCGTCTGAAACACAAGGAGGACAAGATTCCAAACACATGTATACCATACCTGAGAAAAATGCTCTACGAAGGCATCTGAAAGTCATACCAAAAAACACAGGGTGGGGGAGACAAGAGAGAATAAACACAATTTACCATCACTTATGTCTGCCAC
The DNA here is from genome assembly GCA_032274725.1 of Malacoctenus triangulatus. Lineage (NCBI taxonomy): Eukaryota > Metazoa > Chordata > Actinopteri > Blenniiformes > Labrisomidae > Malacoctenus > Malacoctenus triangulatus. The sequence goes on from JAUESE010000015.1 coordinate 6,943,815, forward strand.
TTAAAAATATATGTAATGAGAGATTTAAAAAAAAAAAGCAGACTAATATCTGAAAAGAGTAAAGAAGCTGATTGTTGGGAGATGCCAGAAACTGAAGGAACAAAAGACCACCAGCCCGAGGTGTCATAGAGGTCGATAAGACTTTAATTAACTGATATTTACGGGGGAAAGGGAAATAATCAAGTCTAACTCTGTCTCAGTTTGTTATTCCAGAATTCATAAAAAGGACCAAAAATGTTGTTTAATTTTTTTTCTCCCAGACTGGAGAAAAAGCTGCTCTCGCGTGCTCAAAATGTGCGCACATTTGAGCAAATATTTTTCATTTGCCAACATAAAGAGCGCATTTAGAGGAGCTGGGTAGGAAAGGCCGGGTGTGTGCTTCTGCCAGCTCAGCACTCGCTCCCTCCCCCTTACAGCAGCAGCAGCAGCGGCGGCGGCGGCAGCAGCAGCCGTGTGGTAAACAAGTGCGGAGCTGTCAGTCAAACGGCAGACTCCAGCAGGAGGAGACCGGCCTAAACCGGTGCGAGCAGCTTCCCTCAGCCGCGCTGCTCTCATTACGCATTCACTGTGCGACGACGCCGCAGTCACTACTACAACCATCTGAGCCTGCAGCGAGCACCAGCTGCAGCATCCTCCCACCGCCAGCAAACGAAAACACCACCCAAAAACCACCATCCGCGAACAAAATGCATCCGTTTTCAATAGAAATATTTTATTTGTTAGTCAAACCCAACGTTTTGCATTTAATTATTATCAGAATTTGGACCGTTTTAACCATTGAAACGACGAAAATGAGCGTTTGCAAAGACCGATCGCACTGCAACCCGACCTTATCGTGCAAACTGTGCAAAAACAGCCACGTTAAGACAAAAAAAAATTGGTTTGCACGAGTTTTTAATAAACGCAACACTGTAATTAAAAATGCGTCAAGCTTTTAAGCTGGTGTCGTTGAGCCTCAACGCGACATTGTCCTCCTACAGCATGTAGATATGGAGAGAAAACGTCTCAAATAATAAGGAAAAAATAATGGAAACGAATGATTCAACGTGACGTCCTGTTTCAAACAGCAACCTGCAGGCGCTCATATTTTGCAGTTGTTTCCTTGATGAAAAAGTTGCAGGATTTTCTGTCACTTTGCAGGATAATGATGTCATTGGCTACACATGAGCACCTCAGCCAATGGCGTGCAGCGGAGGGAGGGGCCAGCCCCCTTCGCCCCGCCCACTCCCGGTCCAGTTTTCTGAACAGGATTGAACCGCTTTGAACAATAGGTGGAAACTTGAGAAAAGCTACAAAGAAACGCACTGAACGATGCGGTTTTGTTATTGAAATCGCCAACAAAAATGCAGACTCGTCGCTGAAAACCTCCGCTCTGTCGTCCCCCATCGCAAAAATGACTTTAATTCGTATTTTGCACTCGAAATGCGGAGACAAACACAAGATGCCCGAGCAGCTGTCATTCATTCTGACACCTTGACACAAACAAGCCCCGAAAGATGCAACCAGTGCCTTACAAAACAAACACCAACGCTCCCAAATCTAGAACACAACACTCTCGGACCTGCCCAACTTTGAATTCCAACATATATCGTGTAATTCAGCCATAGTGACAGCATTTTTGCAGCAAGCCTCATCCTCCCCCCCTCCCTCCCCAACCAGCACGTAGAGCATCTCCCAGTCAGTTTCTGCAAAAATCAAAATAAAGTTGTCGTGGAAAAATAAAAGCACGTCCTCTTACCTCTCTCGTGTCCAATCAAAATGTCTTTGTGATTCAGGTATTCCACTTCATCCGTGTAGTTTTGCGTGTAGGCAGTGTTGGATCCAGCGTTTCTCGACTCCGTCCAACGAACTTTTGCGAATCCTTTCGCGTGGATTTTGAGAGATTTGACGCGGATCTCTCCCGTCACCTCGATGACCACCCTCCCTGAGACGCAGTCCCCGCTGGAGAAGACGGGGACATTGCTGTCATTGAGACAGTCGTAGCTTACTGTGAAGCTCTTTACCTTTCCTAGCACCATGGTGGAAAGAGACAGGCTACAGAGAGCTCGAAAAAAACATAAAAAAAAGAGTCTATGAAAAAAATAATCTCATAGGGGAAAAAAAGAGGGATGCAGTTTAAGACACTGATCTGTAACTCGGCCCTGCAAAAAGCAGGAGGCACGATCAGTGGCTTCTTCGCGAGCAGTTCATTGAGATGCGTGAAGGCTGAATAACAGCAATGGATGCTGTTATCATCTGCCCGTCTGCGAGTTGGTCTCCAGTCAAAGACAAGGAAACCCCCGTAGCTCGGCTCACTTTAAGCGACAGGCTGGGTGAAAAACAACCCACTGCGCATGCGCGGGGCTTCACTGCCCCCTCCTTCCGCCTTCTGGAACAAGGCAGAGTGGCACACAGCCAGATGACAAGTATGGTCAAACAGCTGAAAGACAACACAAAGAAATGCTCCCCACGTTTGACAAACTTGGTTAAGCCTCACAGGTAGCTTGTCGTGTTTTAGTTACGTGAATTCATCTTTTTGAGAAGCTGTGATCCAGTCTTTGATTGTATTGAATGAAGACAGAGACACCTTCCCTGTGATTGTACTATGACAGAAACACATAAATTTTAGTTTCTAACATAATAATAAACGAAACAGTCAAATTAACATTATATTTGAATCTTTTTGCCGGCCTCCAGTCAGGTTTGTATAGTCACATCCCTGACTTGTGTGTACATCCACCTGTAATTCACCTCTCACACGTTACTCCACTCACTGAGACCAAACTACACTGTGCACAAACAACACGAGAGGAGCTGCATTGTGCATGATGCCTCCTGCCACAGGCCATGCAGACTCTACAGACACACTGAAGGGCCTCTCACTTGAGGGGGGCGGAGATGCCAGGAAAGCCTCTTATAGATTCATACATCACTGGACAGTGTGTTTGGTGGCAAGATTAAAATCAGGCTTGCACATATCGGGGGGGTGGGGGGGGGGGGGGCTCTCATTGTGCTGAACTCCCAGTTTACAGAAAACAACTCAGAGGCCAAACGCCACCTTGTGGCCATTGGTGTCTCTGCTGGCAGCTGTTGTATCACCTGTTGAACATCATAACAAAGCTTTTGCAGCTGATGACGATTTTAAAAAAAAATATTTTTATGTTTGTAATTTTTTGTTACTTTAAACATAGCCTTTTTAAAAATTCAATAGTGTTGTTTAAACCTATTTTAAGAATGCCAGGTTGCAGATATGAGAATAATTAGACGATCCAATTTTGATGACATTGCACAAATCTTAACTGAGAATTTTTTTTCAAACTAAAGACAGACACTGAAAAAATTTTCCCCATCTCCTCATAAAACTCAGTCTTTGTTGACATTGAGAATCGTCTTATTTTCGTCTCTTTATTTATTTAAACAAAACACGTTGTTCACACTGACACACGCCCTTTAAGACGCTCTAACAGGGCATCACATCTCTGCAGCTGTGCTCGCAGCAGCGTCAGTGGAACGGAGCTGTGCAGCGCTCTGGTGACGGTGCATGGATACACACTGCCCTCTACTGGCTTTATTTGTCATTACATGTTTACGGAATAAACGCGCTTCACTTTGTTACGTTTATTACTGTTTCCTCTGATTGGGGAAAAAAAAGGTGTGTTTTAGTGTATCTGTGTGCGTCTTAATTTCCTCCTTGAAAAACAGTTTTTCTGTTTCCACGACTGAAAACAAGTTCGACATAAACATTTATTTTGAAAGCGCCACCTGGATGTAAACAACTTTCTCACATCGTTGGCATCAATGTAATGAAAAGAGGAAGAGTTTTGCTCGTCTGCTCTGACTTCTCTTGTTTACATCCGACAAACCTCCGACGCGCCACTGTGATGCAACAAAAGACCGATTATATTCACCATGATTACGTTTCTTTTACTTACACTGTTACAGCACGGTGTAGTTACTGTTTGCTGTAATGTTACGAGACCAAACATAGTGATGGTGATGAGTGATGCTTTTGTAAGTTTGAAAAAGATATTCTTATTAATTTGATGTTATTGTCCTCAAATAGCAGCAACTCTCATTTTGGCAGAGTAAAATAAGAAGACTCATTCGTGAAGAACTCGCATCAAACTTTTTGTCACTAACATGCACAATGTTCACTTTGTCTTCTGTGTTTACTTAGGATGGCCGGTTGACCTTTGAACCTGGCAGCAGAGTTGTCCAGCTGCCCTTCATAAACTATGTCCGGCAGCTCGGCGCGACCTTTCTGGACGCTTACACCAACTCACCCATCTGCTGCCCCTCCAGAGCAGGCGAGTAGCAGAGTTGACTGAGAAGTATTGCATTGCTGATTCTTGTATTTGACGTCCGTCCTCCTGATTCTCAGCGATGTGGAGCGGCCGGTTCGTTCATCTCACTCAGTCCTGGAATAACTACAAGTGCTTGGATGCAAATGCGACCACGTGGATGGATGTGTTGGAGACGAACGGATATCTCACCGAGAAGATGGGCAAGCTGGACTACACCTCAGGGAGTCACTCTGTCAGGTGGGTGAGGTCAGACGGAAACAAGGACATGAATGTCAAATTATTATTGTGGACTTCATTTCTCCTCTTCAAACTGAGGTTGCTGTTGTAACAAAAGGGCTCTTGGTGTCCTACAAAGTGAGAAGTAACCTAAAACAGACTGTCTGTGTGGGCTGTTTTTGGCAGCCCAGTGTGAGTCATCTTTTTGGATGCTTCTATCAAGTGTCCTCTATTTTTGTGCGTCTTCCGCAGTAATCGAGTCGAGGCGTGGACACGAGACGTCCAGTTCGCCCTGCGCCAGGAAGGTCGGCCCGTCGCCGAACTCGTTGGAAACGCGTCAACTGTGAGGATCATGCAGAAAGACTGGCAGACCACAGACAAGGCCGCGCAGTGGATCAAGCAGACGGCGGCAGCCTCACGTCAGCCCTTTGCTCTTTATCTTGGCCTCAACTTACCCCACCCATATAAAACTGAGTCCCTGGGGCCCACTGCAGGAGGATCAACCTTCCGCACCTCACCCTACTGGCTCACAAAGGTGTCTCTTTTTGGGTCCTGATTTTTTTTTTCTCCAACTCTTTTTCTGTTGTTGCTAAAATCCACTAAATCTTCACCTTTGAATTAGAAACTCTAATTCGTTCTTATTGATCACTTCACAGGTGTCGCCTGAGCTCGTCTCCATTCCCAAATGGTTGCCTCTGGCTGAGATGCACCCGGTCGACTACTACTCCACCCTCACCAAAAACTGCAGTGGTGCTTTTACTGTCGATGAAGTCCGAAACATTCGAGCCTTCTACTACGCCATGTGTGCTGAAGCAGACGCCATGTTTGGTTAGCTGACTGCCGCAATCCAGAATAAGATGTTATCAAATACAGTGATAAAAACTAGAACTAGAACTCATGTGTTTTATATTTTGTAACTGTTTGTAGCATTCTTAATCTTTCCTTCTCTTGATGTCGCCCCCTTCAGGTCAGCTGATTTCAGCTCTGAGGGAGACCGGCCTGCTTGACAACACAGTTTTGATCTTCACCGCCGACCACGGAGAGCTGGCCATGGAGCACCGGCAGTTTTACAAGATGTCCATGTATGAAGGCAGTTCACATGTGCCCCTGCTCATCATGGGACCTGGGCTGCCGTCTGGCCTGCAGGTCAACCGACTCGTGTCCTTGGTCGATCTCTATCCCACTGTACTGGGTAAGGCCGTAGTTGAAGCTTTTGGATGATGACAAATTCATGATTCTCTGCAAATATGACCAAAAATAAGATTTCAGCTGAAGTCACCATTTTGATGTGACCCATTTTTGTTCTGCAGACATTGCAGGTGTTTCACCTGCAGGTGATCTCAGTGGCCATTCCCTCCTCCCTTTGTTATCCACATCGAGAGCTTTGAACAAGAAACAGCGTCCAAACTGGGTGATGAGTGAGTATCATGGCTGTAATGTCAATGCTTCCACATACATGCTGAGGAGCGGCCGATGGAAATACATTGCCTATGCAGATGGCCTGAGTGTTGCCCCACAACTTTTTGGTGAGATTTCATCTTCATAAATTACCTTCAGTTAGAAAAATAAAACATAAAAATGGCTTCACTTTAATCTTCACTCTTGCTGTCGTTACAGATCTAACCCGGGACAAGGATGAGCTGCACAATGTGGCTTTCAAATCCCGCAATGTTCAGGTCCATCTGGACAAGCTGCTGCGCAGCATTGTGGACTATCCAGAGGTCTCCACAGCTGTCCATGTTTACAACAAAAAAGCATTTGGTGCTTGGCGCAAGACCCTCGGAACAAACTACAGTCAGGTCATTGCAAACCTCAGGTGGAACATCGACTGGCAAAAAGATGCTGAAGCCAATCAAAGAGCTGTTGACCAGTGGCTTTATGATTCTTTGGGATGATTTTATACTTCTAATAGTAAAAAACAAAACACACGTTGGTGGTCCTGAGG
>JAUESE010000015.1:6956553-6967280 GCA_032274725.1 Malacoctenus triangulatus
TTAAGGTTTCATTGCAGCTCATTCAGCTGAAGGAGGAAGAGGCTGTGGATAAAAAAGAGTTGGTCCAGCTGTTGGATGAGATGACCCAACTCCTCACAGACTGCCTGAAAGACGAGGAACTGGACAGTGAAACTCAGCAGCATGTGAGATTTAAACTCAGTATTACTTTTATCTTCATGTTTTAACACTTAGTAACACAAAGGACTAAATTCTCTAGTTTTACACAATGTCAATGTAAAATGTTTTGTTCACCTGTGGTCATCAGCTTATCACAGCATTTGACAAAGCCATGGTACTAATGGATCCTATACCAGGAGAGGATCACAGGAAAGTCTCGACTGACTTTATTAAATGTTTGTCAAAAGTAAGTGCATATTCTGAACACTTCATCATGCTGTCTCATGAAATAACCATTCATTAGGATGATATTTACATCAAAAGTTCCAATTTATCCACGTTGTATATGATGATAATGATGTTTGTTGTTGCTGCAGCTGCCTCAAGAAGAAGCTAAAATGAAGGAGGCGTGCCAGTCCATGATGTCCCATTACCCTAACCAGAGTTATGCTCTAGAAGTCCTTTGTTCCCACTACCTCAAAACAGGTAAAGTGTTGCTATCATTTTCAGAAAGTCTGAGCTCGATATAAGTATTTTGTTTGATGGTCAGATTTTATAAAGTGTTGCAATAAAAAGTAGGTAACCTCAGGCACCAAAAGGAATGTTTGGCCTCACAACTTAAATGCTAACTTTTTCAGGAAACATGACTGAGGATGCAGCCACCTGTTTCTCTCGGCTAATGGAGCTGGTGCCGAACAGCGGATTAGGCCACTTGGGTTTGGGCACCAAAGCATTGCAAGAGAAGAGGTATACAGATGCCATCAGGCACCTGGAACTTGGTGAGTCGCAACAAAATTTGGATTCTGTTCTTTTGTGTAAAACATGTTTGTATGTTTTGACCTGGGATACACAAAACATAATGGTGTTTTCTGTCATTTTGGCTTGTTTTGGCTCATCATCATCTCTGTTCTGTCTGATCAGGGCTGAAGAAAATGAGCTCAAGTGCAGCTTGGTACAGTTTGGCCGAAGCTCAGTTTAAAACACATAGATACTCTGACAGCACATCGTCATGCTCCCAAGGTATGTTCAGCCATGTCCTACAGATTTTATTTATGACGCCTTCAAGTCTATGTTCAGGCTTCAGAGTTTCACTCTGAAACAACAAAAAATTGAACAAGTATCTCACCCTCCTCCTCTGTGTTTTTTCATGTAAGGCTTGAGCAAATGTGACCCTGGAGACAAGGAGCTGAGAGTCAAACTGATGAGGCTGAAGTTGGAGGCATCAGTGAGAAGTGGAGGAGAGATGGCAGCAAACGAGGCTTTGGAGATGTTTTCTCAGGTAGAGTCACTGGTGAATGCTCAGAACTGTCTGTGTGTTCTCCAGTGGAAGTATGTATGTAACAGTGCAGAAATGTTTCTTTCTTTCTTTTGTTTTAGATTCCAGAAGCTGATAAAGACCCAGACCTATTAGTCCTGAAAGGATGTGCTTACATCAATAAAGGACAAATTGATGAAGCACTCAAGGTTTGAAACCTTTCTCTCAACTTAATTCCACCACTGACGATGTCGTACTTATTTGAATCATTGAAAATTCAACTGTTATTCTGCGTAGGTGTCTTCAGACCTGGTGGCATCCAACCCGAACCTTTCACAGGGTCTTGCACTGAGCGGGCGGGCACACTTAGCTGCAGGTCAGCAGCAGCTGGCAGAGCAGAGGTGAAAAACTGTTCTTTGTGCTTGACCTCTGTTGTTACTCTACCATGATTTTAACCACTGAAAATATAATTTTGTAGTTTCTTGAAGGCTGCCAGCCAGAGCCCAGACTGTGGGGAGTATTACTTCTTACTCGGACAGCTCTACTGGGATATGGGAGAAGAGACTCGCAAAGACAGAAGCAAAGCTCATACACACCTGCTGAAGGTGAGTAGAGTTAAAGAAAAGTTGGGCACTCCGCAGAAATGTACTGTACCTTTAAATGTCTAAAACCTGATTTCATATTTTAAAAGCTCACATTTAAGAGAGGATTATGGAATCACACCTTTCTTGGCAGTGCATCGGTTTAAGAGTTTGATTTGTTGATTTCAGGCTGCAAAGTTAGACCCTCACCTCGGCTGTGCATTTCGCTACCTGGGACATTACTATCGGGTCGTAGCCAAAGACAATGCACGGGCGCACGGCTGCTATAAGAAGGCCTTCCAGCTGGACAGTGACGATGCCGAGTCCGGAGCTGCTTCAGTGGATCTCAGTATGGCACAGGGAGATATGGTGAGCGGCGCAGATCACAAAACTCCACCCTATTTATTGTCTCATGTGTTCTCTTAAGGGTTTAGTATCTTTTGTATTTATCCTTCTCTGCAATTTCTGTCCTACTCGTTGTTTTTATTGACCATTTCATGGTTCCTCCCGGTCTCAGGAGACGGCTTTAGCAGTACTCCAGTCGGTGATAGAGAAAGCCACCCCAGGCTCAGCCAAATGGGCCTGGATGAGACGAGGTCTTTATTACCTGAAGGTCGGGGAGCATCAACAGGCCATTTCTGAGTAAGAATTTTGCAACGGTTTCATTTTCGACCTCAGTTTGGATGTTTTAAATGTATTGATTCCTTTTTTGGTGCTTATAGTCTGCAGGCGGCTCTGAGGGCTGACCCTGAGGACTGGGTGTGCTGGGAGTGTTTAGGTGAGGCCTACCTAAACCGCCGGAGCTTCACGGCAGCTCTGAAAGCTTTTGGTAAGGCCCATCAGCTCCAGCCCGGCTCCATCTACAGCGTCTATCAAGCTGCTGCCATCAAGCAGACTCTGGGCAAATACAAAGAGGCAGTCACCGAGTACTTGCTGATCACAGCAGAGCAGGACTACGTTCCTGCCCTCAAAGGTGAGCATCTGTTTTGACGTACCCTAAACATCCACTTTATCTAATATGATGGGGTGTTTTTTTATTGCAACTTTGAGAATTAAACCAATGCATATATTTTGATTTATGTGATCTGTTGCTCAGGTCTTGGAGAGTGCCAGTTGTCCTTGGCAAAAAGTTTAATGGAGGACTGCAGAGATGGAGGAGCCATTGACCTCGTTCAACAAGCCATACAGAACCTCTTCAGGTGATGAGTCAACATTTATTCAACGCACAAACCCTTATAGGACTTAACGTTCCATTATTTATCACAGCCCCTGCAGTGCTTTTGGTTCAAGCTTTCTTTCCTTTCACATTTTTGTGTCCTGCAGAGCCGCACAGCTGCGCCCAGACCTGTCCTGTTTGTGGAAGCTGCTCGGAGACGCCTGTACCGCAGTGCGCATCGTCTCACCAAACAGAGCCCAGGTTTCAGTGCCGGCCTCGTTAGCCGGTTTAGACCCAAACACACAGAGCCACGTCCTGACCCAGGCCCAGACACTCAAAGTTGGTGAAAGGTATGAATAATATTTATACAATTCAGCATGATACATTGAACACTGAGCAGTAAATGCAAGTATTTCTGTCACAGCTGCTACGCTCGAGCTCTGAAGCTGATGCCTGAGGTCTCCAGCCTCTGGTATGACCTTGGACTCAACTATTACCACCAAGCCACCAGTCAGCCGAATCCGTCACAGGGGGACCAAAGCTCCCCTTGTCTGGAGTTAGAGAAGGCTGAACAGGTAACTCAAAACTGTTCAGTGCAACAGTTTTATCTCGTTCTTTGTTTTTGCTTTTTATATAGTTTTTGTTCCCAAAGCACCATTTAAAAGTCCCTTTTATCCTCTCAGTGTTTAAAAAAGGCCATCATGATGGATAGTGGGAACTACAGCAACTGGAATGCCCTGGGAGTGATTTCCATGCACAAAGGTGAAACAATATGAATCATTGCACACAAGAGGTATTTTCTTAGGAGCTAAATTTCATTTTTTGTTATCTCAGGGAGGTTATCCACCTACAGCCAAGTAGTGTACGTAGGATATGAATGTTTTTGATTGACAAAAAACATGTTTTGTGAATTTATTCTTGTTGTGGCAGGTCTTGAAAACTGCGCTCTCGCTCAGCATTGCTTCATAAAGTCCATACAAGTTGAGCCAAACGTAAGTACTCCAAATTTGTTTGAATTACATGATTTGTTCTCAAAAGTTGTTCTGAAATAGATTTCCTGATGATTTTGTTGTGTTTTAATCTCCTCTTCCAGAATGTTGTTGCCTGGACAAACCTTGGTACCCTTTATTTTAAGAAGGGCAATTTAGAGGTGTGTGGATCACTTTCCCCGTGAAGTCTTTCTGTTGTTCTCATCACTGGCTGAAGTTTTTCAACAAAATGTCCCATTGCTTGTCTCAGCTGGCTCACGAGGCCTTTAAGATCGCCCAGTCTCTGGAACCACTTTATGTCAACTGCTGGATTGGACAGGTACATCCCATCGCTCTCTGTTACCATGCTAAAAGGGATGTTTGAATAACATCATATTTTAGAATGTCTTCTCAGCTATAAACTCCCTGTGTCTAATGAAATAAGCATTTTCTCACATGGTAATGTTCAATATTATGTGGCAATAATGCAAAACAAAATAGAAATATGGCAAGTATGGGGAACATTTTGTAGAATTAGCGTTTTTCTCAAAACAAATTTAAAAATGATAAATGGAAAAGAGATCATTGTGTGGTTGGCAACTCTGTTAGGAAAGACTGGAAATACTGCTCTATCTGTCTGACTGTTATTTTACTTCTATGTCTTCATTTGCCTAAATTACAGTTTTATTGTTTTATCTTCCTGCCAGGCACTGATAGCAGAGAGCGTGGGAAGCGACGACACCATGGATCTCTTCAGGCACACCACTGAGCTCAGCACACATGTACGCTGCTACACTAAATCACTGCTGCTGCGATTGTAATACCCACTCATTAGTGGGATAATAGCACAGTTTACTTCACCTTTCTCTGTCACTCTGCTGAATATTCATTCCTGAACCTTTTGCCTTGATTTGTAGGGAGTAAGATACTTCAGTGTAGCATGAACTGCATTCGGTATGGTTTGTATGACTCTGTGTTGTTGTGCCTTTTACTACATTTTTTTTGTCATTTCATTTGTTACCATCAGATGGAAGGAGTGAAAGGTTATGCCTTCTGGGTCTGTTCCACATTGCTGGATGAGACCAACAGGGACACTGAACTGTACCGCTACAACATTGTGCAGATGAATGCCATCTCTGCTGCTCATGTGGCACTAAGCAAGTACACAGGTACCACACGCATTTGTCCGTTCGTCGCAACACACCATCCACGGATGCTTTGGGCCATCGGTTTGGAACCAATGTGTTGTGATGTTTGTTCTTGTGTCCCACTCAGAGAGGATCCAGTCCGATGCCGACGCCTTCATCATGCTGGGATACTTGAATGAGCACTTGCAGCTGAAGAGGCAGGCCTTGCAGTCTTACCAAAGGTGCCTGTCTCAATGATCCTGACTGGCTGATGGATGAAGCTGCACACAAAGAAGTGGAAGATGTTTGGCTATGACAACTTTTTTTGCAAAAGGAATTTAAGTTTGCAGCCTTTTATTTACGTTTGACTATATTGGGTTTCATTTCTCAGGGCAGTGGAGCTGCTTCAGTCCACGTCCCCCTCACACAGGCTGGCTTTCTCTCTGGGTTGCTACGGCCGTGCTCTGTGGTAAGCAGCTTTTTTAGCACGATGCTATCAAACTGTTTTTAAAAAGACCTGCTACTCCTTAACTGCTCCACTCTTCCTTGCAGTGCCTCGGGTCAGTGGGAAGAAGCGGTCCGTGTTTATAATTCGACCCCACTGCAGGAGCTCAGTGATCTGGTCGGCTTGGCTCTGGCCCACTGCAGGGCAGGACTCTTCTCTGAGAGCAGCAGTGGTGAGGACTCAGAGAGACACTGAAATCAGAGCGTGTTTGTGTCTGTTTTGCAAAAGTAACCGAATAAACTCTTGTGTGTATATTTTAGCATATGAGCATGCCTTAGCTGCAGCCTCCAGTGAGAAGGAGAAGGCCTACATATTGACAGCTCTGGCCCTGCTGCAGCACAGGCAAGGCAACCTGGACTCGGCCAAGACCCTGCTCTTCAAATGGTGAGTCCACTGTTGTAGTTTAGCTGTATATAAAAAAAAAACTCATTACAAATAATGTCTGTTTTTTGAAACTATTTGATTGTAAGAAAAAAGAAAAAACACTTTGAGTTTGCATTTTCCATCTGCCTGAACTCCCTTGTGTCTGCAGCTCATTGTTGAAGGAACCTATTTCGGAGTCTCTGATGTGCTTGTGCGCTCTGGGATTGGTTCATCGTGACACTACATTAGCGGCTGCAGCGCTGACTGAGTTACTGAAGCAGAATTCAGCCTGTGGGAGTGTTGTGGAGCAGCGATGTCTGCTCACCTGCACCTTGCTGGCCCTACAGGGCAACTTCAGCGCCGTGCAAAGAGAGGCTTCCAGAGCTGTACACAGGTATGGATATTCAGAATATGAAAAACGCATTTTGCTTTATCCAGCTTTTCAAGAAGAAATACACGACTGAAGAGGAAAAAAATGCTATTATTGCGTGTATACTGAGATTTATCTCCACCAAGTTTTAACACAGACTTGGAAACAAATGCAAAAAAGTGTAATCTGTTCAGTTTCCGCTCAGCTGGCAGAGGAACAAAGCACTGTGATGCTCACACTGCACTTTTTACAGTGGCTGTAAGACAATAGAGAGCTTGATTAGATTATCCTCTGCCATGCTGAATTATTAAAAAGGTGTATCAATTCCTTGGATTGTGCGGCAGCATATCCGTTACATAAGTCTTCCTCTGTCTTGTTTTCAATTGATATTTACAGCAATCCAGGAAACCCATCGCTGTGGGCGCTCCTTTCCAGAGTGGTGCCACAGTACTACCCCAGAAAGGCAAACGTAAGCATGTTTACATACAAACACAGAACACACCTGACAGCTTGACAGCTACAGTAGTTTGTTCATGAGTTTTGCTCCTATGTGTTACAGGGCGGTGCTGTAGCTGGTCATGTTGCCTGTTTGTCCAGTATGACCCAAGGAAAGGTAAAAGTGTAGCACTGTAACTTGGTTCATGCTTCCTGTCCTCAGCTTTTCTTTCTCACATTAAATTAAATGCAAAGAGCCAAAGCCATATTCTTTTTTAAATGCAAATTGTTCATGTAAAATTTATTCCTGAACAGTGTATTTTTAATTGTGATGAGTGAATAACTGTTTGAAGAAACAGCTTTTTTGTAAATAAATGCTGCCGATAAAGGGAAAATGTCTGAACTTGTCTGCCTGCAGAGGGCGTTGCTGTACAGCGGCGTGAATCAGCTGGCAAGTGGGAGACATTCTGGAGAAGACAATCACAAGAATGCTCTGAAGACAATGCAGAGAGCTGTGCTGCTTTGTCCAGGTGATGAGACCAATCTGAGGCTCACTTTTGTAGACTTAGGAAGAGCAGGACAAATTGAATGATGCTCCAAAATCTTAACATTAAACTTAAAGGTAATCACGGCTGTCCCTCCTAAATGTCCCGACCTCGCTGCTCTTTCTGCTCTCCACCTTTAGATGATCCAGCAACATGGGCCGGCCTGATGGCCGCCTGCCACACGGAGAACACCTCCTGTTATCTGTCTGGTTCTGCTCCGCACAGAAAAGGACTCAACCACACCCTGATGTCGGTGGTTTCAGAGAAAGGTATGTTTGCTTGTGTATGTTTACTGTGCTGTACAAGTTTGTTTTCTGTTGTGGGACAAACAATTCTCTGTTTTTCAGTTCGCACTGTGGACGAGATAGAGCGCCCCCTTGCCCAGACTCTGGAAGGCTGGGTACTGCAACAGGCAGTGGCCAGCCTCATGCTGGAGGGACAATTAGACCAGGCAGAAGCCCTTTGCACACAGGTGGGATATCGTTAACAGAACACACACACGCATGCACGCAACTGAAACAGTACATCTTCTGTAAAAAAAAAAGCTCAACAATGTCATGAAACATGCTTTGTTCCTCGGCGTCTGTCTTTCCTGTACCAGGTATTGAATGTGTCCCCTGAGCTCCCAGCCGTGATGCTGTCGCTCAGACAAGTGCAGTGCCACCGCCTGCTTGTGGACAACAGCAGCACTGTTCTGCCAGAACCTGTGCTGGAGCAGCTCAACAGCGCCGTGATGATGAACCCCACCAATGTTGGAGCGTGGCATGTGAGGAGGCACAGCTGTATATATCGCCCATGAGCTGCTTTTATTTGGGTTTAATATGAACATAAAATTGATGCAATAATCAGCTAAAGGAGCATTTTGCAAACAATTACATTAATTTACAGCACGTTAGTAACAGCTTATGTGGTTCTTATAGATGAGATTAAGCTTGCAGTGTTTTAGGTTCTACTTTGTTTATTATTTTTTGATAATATCGGTCTGATTTTCAAGATGTTTTATGAGTGGTCAAAGCTTATTGAAAGTTGGTTTGTTGCAAGGTTGTTAAGTTTCAGTGCAGCAGTTAACCTCGTTTTTGGAGAAAGGATGAAAAAAGATGTCAGTTTTGTTTTTTCTCTGTTGTTCCGTCAAAAACAAGAAGTTTCTTCCGATACGTCGGCCAATTTTAATTTTATTTCAAAATTATTCCAATGTGTATTTGTGCTTTATTTTATATTATTACATGAAGTCATTCATTCAAACCAACATTGTTTTCTTTGACCTCTCACATCTATTCTCTTCTCTCCGTTTTCCATCCTCATCTCTGCTTGTGCTACCGCTCTCCCTCCCCCAGTGGCTGGCTGAGGTTTACCGCAGCCAGGGCCTGCTGGTTCAGGGCGTCATGGCCTACCGACAGAGTCTGCAGCTCGCCTCTCAGCTTGGTGCACACAGCTTGCAGGCAGCCAGCCTGCTCCGTCTTGCCCTGTTGGCTCTCGGACCTTGTATGGTGAGCGCAGGATCAACCCGAGAATAACCCGAGCTGAATAAATTCAGCCGTGAAAGCCGAAATACAACCAAAAGTCGTGACAAATAAGATAAAGTCCCAAAAAATTGAATTGAAGAAAATTTTGTAAGACTGCTGTTTTTTGGGCCATGCAAGTAATGTCAGCAATACAAACAGAAGACCACTCCTGTTTCATGTGAAGTGAGCAAAAGCATGACTGAACAGATGACAGATGAATGACTGAACAGCTGTGGCACTGCTGCCAAGGACAAATGGAAATACAAACAAGAAGCTGTTGTTATCATGTGTTGAGGTGTTTTCAGTCGATAGTTCCTCTGCTTGTCTGCCACTAAGGATATTTAATGTTTTACTTAATAACAACAATTTTGACTGCAGCAGCTGCTCCTGTAAAAAAGAAAAGTAGCACAATTTTGGTTGTGAAACAGAAGTTATTGTGTTTGTGTTTGTTGAACTGCATTGATTCTCAACCATCTTTGGTTTCTGACCTCCAGGCCAACGTACCTGGAAACGACTGGCCCAGCTTGGTGCTCGAAGCGACTACAGAGGCTCTGAAGCTGGGCTCGTCTCCTGCGGCTCTCCTCTTCCAGGCTCTGCTCCAGTTCGTTACCAAAATGGCTGCAAGGTCAGTGCCTCTCACACTGTTCTGCCTCAGCTGCAGGACCATGTGTACAAACGCACATGCACGCTGCAGGTGTGTGGGCTGTTCCGCAAAGATATGCAAATGTTTCATCCCAGTGGCATGCGTAATTTATCACACCAAGTAGCCCGATGAATCACGAGACTCATAAAAACCAAAGAGTTTTGCTTCCATCTGTCTTTTCAATATTTTGTTTTTTAAGCTGCAAAGCAATTATCAGCGCAAAGTTTTCGCCACTCGTTTCTAAAGCTCTCTGTCATTACCTCATCGGCCTGCCAGGATGCAGAGTGAGAGTGCTGCAATCATCAGAAAGCTGCGCAATACGAACATGCCAATCATGGCCTGGCTACATATCCTGAGGAGTGCTGCAGAAACACCTCTCTGCCAAGCACGGTCATTATATCAGAAGCCTGATTCATGCCAGAGACATTTTTATTAGGTTGAACGCAGGGGCGGAGCTTCCAGAGAGAGCCGGCCCACGATGACTTGGGGACTCGCTCATTTTCATTTCATGAGTTCTTGAGACAGTGACAGAAACAGTTATTCACGTGTGATCATTCGATGCAGTTAAATATAACAGCCATGGTATGTTGTTGTACCGGTTTGTTTCTCCTCTGCAGGGAAACAAGACGCTTACTGGAAAGGTTGGTCTACGTTTCCTCTCAAGACCTCCCAGTGACGGTGGTGCAGGTGGCCAGCTGGTACCTGCTCAGACACCTCCATGCCAAAAACGACGAGGAACTCTTGAATGTGAGCAAACTGCAATCTCCTACCTACGCTGCCTCCAACAGCACAGACACAGTCACGCTGACACTCGTCACAGTTCTGCTCTCGCTTCTGTGCAGCAGGTTTGATAACAAACATCACCACTGTGTGTTTTTGCAGGTACTTTTGCAACAGGCCAAAATGAGCGGGGATCAAAGACTGCTGGAGTTTCATTCACTGCTTACCTCAGCTTCAGTCTGAATGTCTCACTTCATTCACAATGAGTTCTCTGCTGCTGCCTGGTGAAATTATGTACCTGAAGAAAAAACCCAACACCAGCATGTGCTTTCAAACATGCTGCTCAGACATGGTGACATCAGTTCAGCTTTATTGGCTTTACAGGTAGGGTTTTATTTACATTATTAAAAACATCAGTTCAGTTGAATAAAATCATGAAT
>JAUESE010000015.1:7063062-7073675 GCA_032274725.1 Malacoctenus triangulatus
TGTGTGTGTGTGTGTGTGTGTGTGTGTGAGAGAGAGAGAGAGAGAGAGAGAGAGAGAGAGAGAGAGAGAGAGAGAGAATATGAAAAAATGTACACTTGAGCACAGACTTCTTAATGAACTGGCCTTGGTTCATCTGAAGGGTTCAATGTGCAGACCCTTCTCTGATTTTACACCACAACCACAGTCCACAGTCCTGTCTATAGCAGATAAACAAACACGGTGCACTCTGCACGCTGTAATTCACCAGCCAGGGTCACTGACTGTTGTGTGGTTACATGCTGCTTTGCAAACAGATCCTGGACCCATGCTCCTTACCCTAGCCCCAACCTTGACCGGTGCCTGCTAAGCAGTCAGAGCGTCCTTAGAACAGCGATTAAAGGAGGCACTGCACCAGCGAGGTCCCCGACCTCCTCTCTTATCATGTAGCACTCTGACCCGTGAATGCTGACTCCTCAGCACCGCTACCTGACCCGCATGTCGT
This sequence comes from Malacoctenus triangulatus, assembly GCA_032274725.1. Lineage (NCBI taxonomy): Eukaryota > Metazoa > Chordata > Actinopteri > Blenniiformes > Labrisomidae > Malacoctenus > Malacoctenus triangulatus. Next base: position 7,063,544 of record JAUESE010000015.1, read on the forward strand.
GCTGTAACATGCTCACTGAAACAAACAAGCAAGTGGAGCTTTTTTGGCTTTTTGAATGTCTGCAAAGGATGAGACGGCTGCTATTTTGACATTCAAAGCCGATGACGCACTGCCAACTGGTCCTGCTGCCTTTGTGCATAGTTTACGGTTGTTTGGAGGTGGAGAAGAATTTTTAATGGCATGACTGTCCAACTTTTCGTGTCTCAAAGACTGGACTGGTTTGGAGTTCAAATCCAAGCCTGTTGCAAGAGAAAGTGTCTGTACACTGGTCGGGAACAGAACCAGTGGCTCCGCAGGAGGAGGAGAAAGGCTGCAAGGCGAAATGTGCAACGCCTGCGTGTATCTTTTCATAGCAGAATGTCGTAGCCGTGTGCGCGCCTGCTTGCATGAGCGTATATGATGGGCACTGAGATTAACAAGCAGGGACACATCCCAATAGAAATCCTTCCTTGCCGTTCTGTTGGCCCAGAAAAGCCCTTACCAGATGTTATGAAGGTGGTAATTTCAGCGCAGGCTGTCGTAGAGGGTACATATGGAACATGGTGATGTCTCTTTCTACCACAGGATGACGGGCAATTAGGCCTCGTCACACTGGAGGACCATCCTCTTTATCCCATGCTTCAGACCATTACATTGATTCACCCAATGGATCCGCCAACCCATTACGGAAGAGAAGACCTTAATGGCCTGGAGATACTTCACACTTACATGCGTGCCTCCAGTGGCAAGAAAGCTAGCTACTTTCCTCCCACTCTTCAGCCCCACTAAGACGGTATTTCCATAAAAACAAACACAGTTTAATCTTCCCAGTAATTCTTAGTTGTCCAGTGAAATAGAATAGTTCACTTTGGTGTTCTCCTAATATTACCACTCGTGTAAATTCATGTAGTCGTACCGCTAGTTTCATCTTTCCTGACTGAACTGCTCGGTGTAACAGCAGTAGATTGTTCATTAGAGCAAACAGAACCTCGGTTTTGTTTCCGAAACAGTAATATTGCATGATTTTATTTGAACACGGTATCATTTCTATAACAAGGGTTCATCGCCATTTTTATCTATGCTATTTTCTACCTGATTTTGCATCTCAAAAACACTTTTTCCTGCATCTCTAAACACACCGTGCCTTGACATCTGCCCTCATTAAGAGCCGTGCTCAACACAGGTAGAGAAGAGTAAATATTAGGAAAGCTCGAACAGAAAGGGAAACGCTGCCTATTATCCCTCAACTCCTCCGGAAATTCACACCTCCACTTTTCCCTATAAAAAATTGCAACTTTGGAAAGACAAGGAGAATGTGTGAGAGAGGGAGGGAGAGAGATGGAGTGGGAGCAGGAGACGGAAAAAGACAGAGAGGCATTCAGAGATGGAGCGACAGAGAGACGGAGGCAGAGGAAAGCAGCGGTGGATGGCAGGCACTCCTCAGTGCGGAGTCAGACATGGCAGTTGGTGACAGGTGACAAAATCAAAAGGTCATGTCACTTTTAACTGGGAGCGCCTGTGCCCCGCTGATTTCCCCCGTGCCGCCCCGGCATCACCGCGCTCATCTCTGCTCCTCTCGCTGCTTCGCTGTCTCTGCTAAACTGGCAGATAGGATGGCAGGCTGGCAGGCAGAAAGACAGGCAACGGGCACAGTTTGAAGCGGGACGGGAGCATCGGGAGCATCAGGAGCATCAGGGATGCCATTGCAGAATCCTCCAAGCCTTCCGTTTCATCATGTTGTCTCCCTCCCTTCCCCCCTATTTGTCTAACTTCCTTCATCACACTGAACCTTTGTAACTGTCTGTGCTCTTTGCTAACAACGTCAGCAGTTCAGGGTGTCTGCCTCAGTGCTTGTTGTTTTTGTTTTGTCTATACAGTTACGCCCGCTGTAGCTGTTTGTGAGTTTTTCTGCGCAAGCCTTGAGTTTCTACAGGTCTATAGATGTGTGTGTGTGTGTGTGTGTGTGTGTGTGTGTGTGTGTGTGTGTGTGTGTGTGTGTGCAATAGATTGAACATCAAGTGTGTTAGCAGCTCAAGCAGTCTTTTACACAACTCAGTATTATAAAGCAAACAATAAGACAAGACTGCATTATCTACCAGGGAAGGACAAATATCTGAACACTATATTTACTTACTCTCAGCAATGTTTGTGAAGGCTTCAAAACTGAGCGCTTGTCTGAATAGATGCTTACACACCACACACAAAATTGTACGTGGGTTAGCGGTGCAACAAAAGTATCCACAACTCAATCGTTTCCTCTGCTCTCAATTTTGGCGTGGCTCCCATGAATATGGAGCCGCCCTGCTCACCCTCACCACCAGCCTCTAGCTCCAGGAGCACCTCAGCCTCACCCCTATCTAGCCCCCTGCTGGGTGAGCCCTGGCTTGGGCAGTGCAGATGGAAGGGCCCCCCTCTGAGGGCCACGGCTCTGACAGCTTGTGAAGGGCCCGGCTGGGTCAGCCAGGCTCAGCCTTATCAGACGCGCAGCCCTCGCTCCCCCAGTCTGCAGAAACTGTGGTGTAGGCAATATGCACACACACCCATACACACCCATGCACATACGCTCACAGACAGTGCATACCAAGTAGGGCCTTGAGATCCCCCAGCCAGCCACTCGGCCAAACCTCAGCAGCTGGAGAGGTTAAAACCCCCTCACGTATCAAAGAGGAAAAGCAGCAGGAGGACGGAGGGAGGGAGGGAGGGAGGGATGGAGGAATAGGAGGGAAAAAAAAGAAGGAAAAAGTATATCTTCATGTTCACTGGGATGTCTGCCTTGGCGTCAGTTCCCCCTGCGGCTGTCATTGGGAAGGTGAGGGGGGGAAACAGTGGAACTCCGAGCAGCCGGGGGGTGGGTGTGGGGGGTGGGGATGGAGTTTGAGGGGCATGGGTGAAAGGATGTGGCTACTGGTTCAGGTAGTCCGATTTTTACTTTCCCCTGCAGAGGGGATGTGTGTGCTTGTTGCATTGATCCAGCCTGGTTCAATTAGGGTGCGCTTCAGTGAAATCCATCCACTCAGATTATGTTTGAATACTCTTGACTGACATGTGTTTGTGTTGTGGAGCTGGAGAGTCGTATAAACGTTTAGAAAAGCAGGTTGATTAAATTTAGCTTTTTCGACTTCTGTATTTTTTGATCATGAATAAGGTCCTACTTTTTTTTAAAATGCACACAGGACACGTAAGCATATTATTGATGTAAACCTCTGAGGGCCCTCAAGTGAAACTTTGACTCGAGAGATGACAGTGGTACATTTTTAGTTTTATCTCTGTTCAGACTGTGGTGTGAAACCAATGACACCCCAAACACGCAGACACAAAGGGATAATGCTTTCTACACTTTAATTTCTTATAGAGAAAAAAAACTGTGTTTTTGGTTTGATGAGCTGAAGTGACAAAGGAAGAATCCTAATCATGTTGCAAAGCAACAGAAACACAATAAGAGGTGGTGTTTTTAGATCCAAGCTGAAGATGCATTTACACCTTCAGAGGCTTTTGAACTCTCAATGTCATTGTACTCTCTTCCATTCTTTGTGCGTTTTTTTTTTTTTTTTATTATCACCATCCATGTATGTATTTATGGGATACTGTGTAATCTCAATAAGAGTAGCCTGCATCATCCCTGTATCATTTGAATAGGTCTGAATATGTTAATCCCCCCCCAGTAGATCCTGAATTGACTGAAGGAGCTCTGCAGGCAGTGGGAGCCCTTTGCCGTCCTGTCAACAGTACAGCTTTGATGCCACCGTTCTGTAATGATAGTAATTCAAACAACATGATAATGGGGGGGGATAAGCAGACAAATGATATCATACACCAAACAGGTCTTAGAAAGGGAGAAGAATGAGACAAACAGAGCAAGAGGCAGAAGGATTCAGAGAACGGAGGAGAGATGTTTGGAATTCATCGGCTGCACTGAGGTAATTTATATCCTCCCTTACTGAGACAGTAGCTTCAGTGCACGCATTTAGCCGTGGCAATCTTCAGGGCACATGACATGTTCCATGTCTTTTTATTTATTAATTTTACACTGTGTCTCATTGCGGGAAACATGACTTCTCTCTGTAACCAGAGGCAATAGAAGGGAGAGAGCGGAGCGGAGAGCAGAGGGAGACAAACGACTCTATCATTCTCTCTGTCTCTCTAGGTCATGCTTCTCCAGCAAGCTCACGCTCATTCTTTTGTTTAAAGTTTGGTGCATGTGCCAGGCATGCCCTAGTAAAGCCTCTGTGTGGAGGAATCCATTATATTCGTACTCTGGCATGGGTGAAAGGATTTGGGAGGAACCGTGATGACTTTATAAACAGTTATAGTTCATTTGTTTAGCGGTGCCAGGAGGCTTTCCTTTTACTGTATCACGTCTCCATCTTTCGCCTGAGCTGAGTGCACGAATTCCCTCTCTGCTGAACGCGCGGCGCTGCACCGGATGCATTCGGTATCAATAAAGAGCTTGTCAATTGAGAACAGTCGAGCTTCTTTGTCTAGACAGTGATGGAGTCCCAGTGAAGTGGGAATAACCAGTTGCTTTACAGTCAGACAGTTAAAATGAGGAGTTGCATGCATGCATGCACAACAGTTTGCCCTAGTGATTCAGGGCTATTGATAGAACGCACACACAAACATGTACACACACACACGCACACACGCACTATTGATTCTACCCTCTCAACTCTGCTGTTCTGAACTCCTCTTTGTTTGTGTGGGAAGCTGCATTTACATAAGAGGCTTATGTCAGCCGCCACATAGTTTCCCCCCTTTTCCAATGAAAAACAACAAGGACAAAAGCTATTGTCTTGTTAAGTAATGATTTTTTGGATTTCTCCGAACTAGTTCTGTGCTGTTTCGTGTTGAGCTGGTTAGGGGGGTTGTGACGGTGTCGGGACTGCGTGAGGATTTTTTTTTGGGGGGGGGCGGAGTTGCTACTGGTAATGCAGTGTAACAATGAACCACGAGTGAATGCCGAGGTTGACAGCTTTTAGGCTTATGATATGGGTGTTTGTTCATGTAAATGAGGAGCAGTGATATGACCTTGTGGCGGTGATGTGTGATTGACAGAGAGAGGCTGGAATGAAAGCAGCGTTGACCTCTGGTTTACACCTTGGTGGCTTCAGAAGACTCTTTTTAACTCGTCAGAAACACACACCTCAACTACTGTTCCACTGACAATTGGATGTATTGGACTGGACAATGGGACAGTGATGCTGGGGTTATTTCTGAGCCTTCTTTCTACTTTCATGCTTTTGTTTATTGGCTCTTGCTTTCTGGTACAGATTGAGGTCTCAGTGTGAAGGATGACATTTTCTTTTTATGTGTTTGAAGAAAGTCGTTTCTAAAAAAAACAAAGAAGCTACAGCCTGCTTGCACCACTGTTGGTATTTTACAGTATCCATATGTGCCTTTGCGTTTTTTTGTTCGCAGTGTGCATACATGGGGGTGTTGTACATTATGTCATTTTTCTTCTTGTTCGACCGTACGTCTCACAGCGTCTTGGGGCTTCAGACTTACACCAGCTCTAGTTTCATTGGTTGTGGACCACTGAAGCAAATAGTTGCTCTGTGACTTGCTCTCTGCGCTTCGGGCTTTCTCCTTTGTTCTCCCATGGAGCATCTTTCTGTGAGAGCACAGTGGAAAGTGCACAGAGGCGAGCGCACAGATATTGGAGGTGGAGGTGAGAGACGAGTGCAGAAGGTTAAGGAGGTCAGAGGAGACCAAGCAGAATGAGAGGCAGAGCAGCTCTCTGCTGTCTGGTCGCGCTGAATGCTGGAAGATTCGAATGCTTTTGTGTGATGCGATTTGAGTGGATGAATAGGCTTTAATCCTCAGCCCGTTGAAATTCAAAGCCAGAGCATTTGCTTACATTTCCAGAAGTGTCAACATATTTGAACAACAGAATGTTTCTAAAATTAAATTCTAAATCAGCGCCATTCTGAAGCTTATGACATATTAGCGCCCACAAATCCAATAGTTGTGCTATCTACATGCTTCCCATACTCATTAACAAACTCTTGCCAGACATAAGCATAACCAATCAGCTTTAATATGCCTCTTTTGGCTGTTCTAACGATGTTAACCCTGTGTTATCGAATGTTTATCTGTTTTATAATTGTTGCATAAATGCTTTTTTTTTTAACTTCTCTCTTTTTCTTTCTTTTCTTGCATCTGTCAGCAAGCAGTGGAGGACCTGCTGGAGGATGAGGACGAGGATTTTGACAAAGATGACAAGGTAATTATGTCTTGTGTCAGGGATGCACTCAGACACAACACAACACACACACACGCACACACACGCACGCACGCACGCACGCACACACACGCACGCACACAGCCTCGGGAGGGGTTGACACTGCTTCATAGACCGGAAACACAAACAGACTAACGAAATGACTCCATCTTCCCCTCCCTTCTCCTCCCCTGTTCAGCTTTTCTCGGCGCCTGAGGCACAAGCACATGTTCACAGATTGTACAACCTTTTAACCTTTAAGAAAGTTTTCTCTGTAGATGCACACACATCGCACATTCCTCACCTTTCTGCTGTGGCTTTGCCTTCCTTCACGCCGTTAATGCAGTTCGACGCGCGCTGCTTGTATTTCTCCTCGTTCGACACCATGTTGAATTTAACATAGTGCTTCAGCCTTTCTTGCTGCGAACATGTGCCCATATAAAGTGCTTAGTTAGCTATTTAGGTCCATTCACTGCTCCTTTATGTCCCAGTAAAACAGCATCTGGGCTTGTCCAGACACTATCAGGTAACAACAGGTGGCTGCTTTACTGCCTCCGCTCGTTTACACTGTAGGAACAGCTACTGAAACAAATGCCACTGGATAGGATACAGAACACTGTCAATGTTCCACTTGGGAACGGTAATTGAAATAGTACAGCTCTTTATCCACCCACCCGTGTGTCTTTGTGTTTTTTTGTGAGTCGATTTTGAAAGGAAAGCGTTTTTTTTTTCTATTTGATAATTCAGCCTGATGAGTCTGCAGCAGTGTGAAACAGGGATGACATTATTAAATGGCAGGAGTGAAGTTCAAACCTCTCTCACTGTGAACTGAAATTCGATGTCTTGCGGCTCCACGTTCGGGAGGAGAACGGTTAGTAACGGTGTGATCTGGAGATGTTTGGAGGTTAACGCTGCTTGTTTTGGGTGCCCAAAAGCTTTAGTCATATAGAATCTGACAGCTTATTCTCAGTGAGAACACTTGGGCCCTGATCCAGTGAAGCTTCATGTAAGACCCTGCGACAACTTGAAATTTCAGACAAATTTCTTTGTGTTTCTCTTTTTTTCTTACTCCAAATTGAATTCTTCTTTAACTCACTGTGATGTGTTTAACAACTACCTCAACTAACACGTGTTTTTTATTCCGGGATCTCAGTAGATCTCGCGCTGAACGCTGAACTTAAGAAGATCATGCATGCAGTCGAAGGGTTAAACGCAATTACAGTGCAGATGGTCAAATCGTCAGCCTGTTAGTCAGGCAGCCAGTCAAGCAGTCAGTCAGCCAGGCATCCAGTTGGGCGATGAGCGCACAAAGATATGTGAGCATTACATCCTCTCCCACAGTGATGCAGAAGCAAAGTTTCATGGCTGTGAAGTTCCAAGGCTGAAATGTACAGGCGGGTGTGGGGGTGGGGGTGGCGTGCAGGGGGGAGATGGTTTGGCGGGGGGCACTGACTGAAGATATGCACCAGGCAACCTTGAACCTTTTTCTTTTCCACCCTTTCTTTACATCTGTCCTCCTTCATTGCATTTCCTGCCTCCTCTCAAGGAAAAAAAATACAGGCATTTGAAAAGCTGCAGATTATATGAAATACATTCTGGACTTTCATATTGAAATGAGATGCAGAAGCAGCTTGTGCGGCCTCCGTCAGATTTGGTGCCAAACTGATTATTCCAAATAAGAAGGCCTTGCGCTCTGTTCACACAGGGCTGGGATGCTGGATAGCACAGCCACCACAAAGGCTACAATTTACCAACTCTGGCTTCATACATTTTGATCTATTGCGCCCCTCAACTGTTAGCATTTTATTTGAGCTGTAGGAAGGTTGAAAGGGGGGCATTTTTCTTTTTTCTTCACCTATATCTACCCCTCCCCCAAACACACACACAAATACACACATACACACACTCCTTCTACCCTTCCCTCTGTCGTCCCGTTCTCTGCCTTTTTTCTCATTCATTTTGACACACACTCACTCCCTTCCCTTTCCCCCCCTCCAACCTGGTTAAGTGCAGAACAAATGGAGTTTCAAGGCTAAGCAAATTTGTCTTTTACATTGGATATGAGGTCTTTTGCATTGGATATGAGCTACAGCTTCAGATCGCATGAGTAAGTATGAAGGACGGGTCAAAGGAGGCCTCTTTTATGGCACAGGCCTATAGGGGAGAGAGGGGGAAGACGAGAGACGGAGAGAGCAGAGGGGGAAAAAAAAGATTAATAAATGTGCCAAGGCCTCATTTTAATTGAACTTGAAGCATATGTTGCAAGTATGCACAATTCGTCCCAGATGTTTACTCCGGCCATGTGCGTAGCTCTTCCCAGTGCACCACAAGGCAGCTATTAGCTGGATAACCTTTGCTCCAGAGGCTAAATGGGGTATTACATGGCCAAAAAGTAGAGCACCTGTTTTTCATTGCATCGAGGACCCCTTGCAGGCTTTTTGCCTTGGATCACCACATGTGTTTTGACTTAACAGATTGTTGGGCAGACGTGAAAAGTGTCTTTCTCGTGAGCAAGCGCTGATATTAGTCACTTAATCTCAATGAAAGTCCAGCGTTCAGACTAATTGATGGGGACGGCTGAGTTGTTAAAGCCCGAGCGGGCGGGCACGTGACGGCTGAGAGAGTGCGAGAGATGAACTAATATCTCAACTCCCTTTTATTCACACCGTGTGTTTCTTTTTGTCCTCCGACCTCCTGTGTGAGATGTTGCCCAACTTGCATGGCCCAAACAGATGAGCCTCCAAAACACTGTGAATATGGAGTAATGCATAACCCCACCTTTTAACCTCTTAAGGTTCCTAAAAGAAATTTAAACATCGGCGTAGTTTCCACCATTTCTCCTCAGAGTACAGTATTAATCGGGATAATGGAAGAAGTTCGGTTGTTTGAACAGAAACTCTGCACTCAGAAACAACATGCTGTTTGTATTTCCAATAGATGTAAAGCAGTTTTTGTTGTGCTCACTGATGTGGGCATGAGAAGCCTGCATGCAACGTATTAAAAAATAACCCAATAACTGATTATTATATTACTGTTCACTTTAATCCAAAGATAGAATTTCTTCAGAAGAAATATTGAAGACAGGTTGAGTTGAAATCATAGACTCTGAAACGGGTTAAAAGTTAAAAGCAGAGACAATATTTTTCTTTCCAATGTTATTAGTTGCACCTGGAATTTTTCTGCTATTAAATCCCTTAATAAGAAAATCTTTAAGATGACCTGGACAAGCCTTCATGCCAAGTGACATTTTGTGTCTTCACCGACAACACGATATTGATATGTGTTTTTTCTTTTTATATTTGTTTTTCGTCACACAAAAGTTGATTGGTTGGACCTTCAAAGACCCACATGCAGCAGCTTCAGACCTGAACACTGTGAGATGGAGAGAAAAAAAACAACCATGCTGCTAATTCCTATATTTACAGGCTGCTGGCTGCAGGGCTTTTACCGAATAATGTAGTCGGTGATGTCTCCTTTCACCTGTGGGCTCGCTGTCCAGAGCTGGCACGAGACAATCAGCTTTAGGCCCCGCACGGGTGTGTTTGTGTGAGTGTGTATGTGTTTGTATCTGTGTTTGTGCATCTGTGTGAGCACCTCACGTGTGTGTGTGTGGCTCAGCTGCCTCCCAGAGGGGAGCTTACTGGAAAAATGGAGAGAGGGAGAAACGGAAAGAAGGAGAGAGACGGTGAATGAGAGAGGGAGAGAGACAGAGAGAGAGAGACAGACTGGAGGAGTGAGGAGATTACCCTCACACGGTTGACTGGTCACTGAAGCGCTTGTGCTCCGCTCAGCTAGGCTCCACTAGCCTCAGGAGGACCTGACACAGATAAGATACACACTGCAATCATGTCCTGCTCACGGGCTTACTGCTCGGTGCACTCCCTCTCTCTTTCTGCCTCCATGTCTATCTATCAATATCTCACTCTTTCTCTCTCT
>JAUESE010000015.1:7076620-7086982 GCA_032274725.1 Malacoctenus triangulatus
AAAAAAAATTTCCTAACGAGTTTCAGTGTGTAGCTGTGAGTGCATGTGTGTGTCAGTGTGTTTTTCTCTGAGGTTGGTGCTGTGATTTGAATGCACTTGCGAGTGCTTTTTCTTTAAAGTTGCTGCAGGAACAGCAAAACTATCTCATATTGCCGCAGCAAATCCCAACGCTCATTATGCCTAATGCAACAATGTCGACTCCCCCAACTGTTATTGTTCTGAATCACATACACACAAGTGGCTGAACCAACTGAACTTTTCGATTGATGAACTATGCATCAAAGGTTTACCACGAGCGCTTCGTGCACTGTAGGTGAGAAGTTCTTGCGTGCTCTCATCCACCCAAAGTGAGTCTCTCCGAGACGCTCGCCGAATAGGATGTTGAAGATGGCACACACTCAGCCCTCTCGGTCTCTCATTGGACAGAATGTGGAGCACAACACTTGACAGCAGTGTCGTCTGAATTTGAAAGTCAGACATGTAAGAAGGCAGCCGCCACCTTTTCTTTTAACAAGAGTCATAAATCTGTAATGAGCACAGAGAGAATGCATATTTTATTTACTTTTTTGAAGACGTGATCTCTTCACTTCATAGCGATGCACTCTCGTTCTGTTGTGTTTTTTTTCTCCCCCCCTCTTCCAAAACAAAGTTTAAGACGGTGGGTTTTTACAGCTGTTTCCATCGCCTGTGTGTCGCTGAACATCAATATGTAATTAAAGGTATGCCAAAGTTAGCAGGTTCTGCAGACCTCGATGTGCGATCTAATTTAACCCTGTCGAGTGTGAGATGATTTAATTGGTAAAGAAAAGCATATTTGCTGTTCAGTCCCAGAGACGCTTCCTCTGAACCTCATTTCTGTACCTCATTTATAGCTCTACGGGCCTATATGTACCCTTATTTGGCATGACCAAATCTGATTGAAGTTCAGACTTAACTCCCAGAAACAAGTGTGCCAGAAACCTTAGTTTAAATCACACGTATCATAGATCATTTCAAGCCGACACAGACGGAGAGATGTCAACAGACAAACAGTCACAGTGACATACGGACGGGGGGGGGGGAGATGGGCCGGAGCAGATAAACCAGGCCAACAGAGGACAAGAGTAATGTGGTCGCATTCATCACACTCTGCCAGGCTGGATCCTGGGAAGGACAGGGGAAGGAGAGTGCAGGAGCAGGGGAGCAGAGGTGAGGCGGGGTGGGTGGGGGTCGGGTGGCGTGCTGCAGGAGGCGCGGAGGGGGTGATCAAGTGATCAAGAGCAGAAGTCGTGCGGATGGTAGTCGTTTATGCGGGCGCGCGCGTATGTGTGTGGCTGACCTTGAGCCTGATAGAGTGGCTGGCGTGGTGGAGGTGACGAGGGGGGGCCCCCCGGGGGGGGGGGGAGATGGGTAAAGATGATCAGTGGCAAACAACCTCCGGCCAAGCAGACACATTAGAGCCACTCACACTCATAACACCAGGAACACCTCTCTTTAGGAGAGGAAGCAGAGGTCAGCCCGAAAATAAGTCACCACTGTCACCAACTCTTTCTTTTAATCTCTCTGTCCCTCCATCCCTCTCTTTTACATTTGTGTATATTTATCCTCGCTCTGGGACCTGACTGGGTGAAGAGACTAATTAGTACGGGAGAGCATTGCGTCTGCCCGGTCAACCTTCAGATGACAGTCTTTCCTGGAGTTTGACTTTATCGCAGCAACCTTTGGTTCACACAGGTTTTTCTCACACATAAATTCACTGCGGTGTATAAACACAGACTCTCCTGCTTCCGTCATTTTAGACTTGGTGTGGCTCTGAGTCCCCCCCCACCCCCTCACATCCTCACATGGGCTTTCTGTGTGTGAGCTGCTTGATGAGGACCAGGAGGACGTGCTGTGCATCTCAACATGCTAGTTAAACAGATATTTATGTGTTTTGATAAAAAGAGAGGGAGGGAAATAGATGTATTCTCCCACATCCGCTCGCGGATTAGTTGTTATGTGGGATAAATTATTTATTAAAATGGCAACCCCCCCACACACACACACACAAACTCTCAAAAAACCCACTAACATCTGCCTCTTTCATGTGGTGCTGGCAAGGTGCCAGGTTGCATGGTGGTATCTGAGGCCATCCATGGGGTCTTTGTCTCCTCTTGTTGTCATTTCCTGACAGAGGGGAGATGTTCTTCTAGGCCACTGGGTCCCCAAGTTTCCCTTTTTTTAATCCCTCGGGGAGCCTCTCTTAACTCCCAGTTGGTAAAAAAAACTGTGACTCATCGGTCCCCAGTGGAGTTAAAATACTTGGAATAGACACCGATAAAACATTAGTGCAAGAGCTGAACTATTTAAATGGCCAACATAGCAGATGAAAAGGATTTAATGCTACTCTTGGTTTGCCACCGAAAACACCCATCGTATAAAATTATTGATAACTTTTTTTTATTACTGTGCCTAGAAAAATACAAACGAACAACTTGAAGGGATGCAACAAAATACAAAATACAAATAAGTTCCTCAACTTTTAGATTTTACCTATTTTACATGTAAGGGCTTCTTTGCTTTTTCCGGGTCTACAGTGCCTGTGGTAATTATATGCACAGTTTTCTATTTTGTCACATTGTTACACAGGAACTGGCTGATAAATTTGTGTCACCCCCCCTTCATTTTGTTCAACTTTTCAGTGTGTCGTCTCTCCCGTCGTTCTCTGGGTTGGAAATGGGAGGGACACCGACTCTCTCAGCAGTTGCAAAATCAACAACAGCGCTTTCAGATGCCCTCTGGGAGCCACATATTAGCATCCTGTCACGTTTTATATGACATTTCAATTTTTACTGTGCTGCCAGAGCGAAAGAGGCAAAAAGAGGGGAAAAAACAAAGAAAAACAGGTGCAATTTTAGCACGGCAGCAATGAGCAGCAGTCACTCGTGGTTCAGGCTCATTTTGTCGTGCGGTGGCATATATATGCTGCTACATTATATCTTTTAGGTTTATCATTTTTATAGCGTCACACAGCAGGGAGAGCAAGATGATCGGAGGTTAAAATAGTCTCAGAAGGCTCTCTACTTTCCACCCAGTAGATATAGGACAGATATTTGAGTCCATCGTAATAGGCTAAGTCCTCAGTGACCTCTCTCTTGTTTAGCTCTAGGCCTTGGGTCAGTGAAGAACAAACTGTCTTTGCAAAGTTTACAGCTGCCTCGCTTTGCACTTTTGCATATAGATGTACTCTGCCGTGATGGTATCTCTGAGAGAGAAGTGGAGCAGTCGCATTCACAGAGGCACCGTGCATCTTTCCCTTTGTTAAATATTTAATCAAGTGTTTCAGCGAGTTTACCACATTTGTTTACCACAATTTACCACCAAGTGCAATGTGGTTAGCCTGACTTGGCTGTTTCTTTGTATGTGTGTGAATGTGAGTGTGTGTGTGTGTGAGTGTGTGTCCCTGGGCTCTCTCCGGTATCACTGAGGGTTATTTTTTCTCAGCGCACGCAAACAACTCGCATCACTTTAACGAGCCTTTCCGCCCGTAGACTGACGGGTGCTCGGCTGAGATTTCATCTCGCGCCCCACACATCCAAACAATGATGCAAACTTTGGACATAACCACAAAAAGATGGATTTATTGTCTTTAAAGGGCATCCACGCAATTAAAACATGCAACTCTCACTCAACAAAGGAAACCAACTCACTGGATATTTCCACGACCAAACAGATGGTTGTTAATAGATGTCACAGAGTGTCATCGGCACACAGAAACATTTCATTCACAGGACAAACTCTCTTTATTCAATTTTCACTAAAAGTACAATGCTGCCTCACCATGAACATACAAAACAGCCTACGAAGCCTCGGCCTTTAATGTACAGCATGTTGTTAGTATTTATTTAAGGAGGAGAGATGTGCCAGCACTGGATATTCATGAGAGAGACATGAAGCCCCGAGATTCTCTTGAATGCATATATCAGATGAACCCTTTGAAGTATGAAAGCTTGCAATGCAAATTCATGATAGTTTGCATTAACGGAGTACTGATGGTAATGGGCACTGAAAAAAAATCAATCAGGTATTGTGTGTTTTATTCTGTCTAATGACAACTGAGAACTGTAAATGTTGTTTACTGCTTTAATTTCCTGATAATTCATTGTTACAATGAGAAACTTTCCCTCTTTTTGCAGCTATTGTGCTTTTAAAAGACGTTCATACATCTGTGCAATTTATAATTTTCATCATCTCAGTGAAGCCAAACATAGTTGAGAACTACTGGCGTACAGGTTGAATCTTACTGTGTCAGTATAAATCATTGCAGACAAACCTGCAGTTTCACTTTATTAACATCGCTGATGCTAAACTCATTAAACAGGTTTGTTACCCCGTCGTCTGAACGAGCCGTGCAGCTCCAGCCATCACAACGGAGGCTGGCCGAGGCGCCGGGATTTGTAGCATACTTGGAGCATTAACACGACTTGCATCTGTAGCCAAGTTAAAGCGAGAGGCCGCACGGATTTCATTTTATTAACCATGCCTTCAGGTCTCCAAACAAACCCCACTGACGGTTCACTGACGGACACAGGAAGAGACGGCTGGAAACACGGGCCTCAGGTCTCCTGTAAAGACCTCGCTCCGCCTCCTGAGTGAGACGAGAAGCGGGTCAAGACTGGAAACCAAAGTTTTCCTTTAATGACGTGTTTGCCAGATATTGATAAAGATCTAATATATCATCTTATTACAGCAGAAAAAGTATTCATCTAAACTTTTAATACCATGAATGGATCCTCTCCTCTTCTGTGGATGCTGGAAATGTGTGTGTTGGAAGGATCAGCTCACCACATTTAAAAATGTCGCTAATTTATTCATTATCTTATTGACGGGAATGAAAAATTCTTTCAACATTGCTTTTGATGCCCAAATTTCTCTTCTTTTTTTTCTGAGGTTCTGTAATGATCTGGAATATTCAACTCTGTACAGAAAGAAACTACCTTCAAAAGTCAAGGGCCTTTCTCATCTGGTCTGTGTTGCGATATGGTTTTGTTTGTAGAGTCGCACACCAAGACCAGGTGTGCGGATCAACCTTATCTAATAGCTGAAGGGTGTGTATACGTGTGTGTGTTTGTGTGCATATTAGGTTCCATTATAAGAACAGGTTGCCTGACTCCATATGTGCGCAGTGTGCAGGGAAGCTGGGAAAACAAGGTTCTCCGTGGCCCTCTGTGTTATTGCTACCTCCCGCTTCCACAAGCCGTGTTTGAAGACAGGAAATAGGAGTCAGACCGCAGTCCGAAGGGCATGTGGCAATGGTTTATACTCCAGTGATCTCTGACCTCGCCTCTCCACCCCCGCCCGCTCTCTCACACCACTCCCGTGGCCCTCAAACACCCTCCCCTGAGTATGGGTTTGAAAATAAAATGTCCTGACCCGGCCCAGCCCGGCCCGGCTCGGCCTGACCAAGCCCCGGCACAATAGGCGCTGCTGCGTTCTGAGATTTGTTTGAGCGAGCAATGAAAAACAGATGGACGCCGAGCAAAGAACTGAGGAGAGGAGGCGACCGGGAGGAGGAAAGAAAGGGAGTCTTGTAAAATATTTGCAAAGAAAAATAACCCAGAGTCGCTGTCTAATTATATCTATTTGTCTTGTGTGGTTTTGCTGGGGAGGCCATGTGGTCTCCCCGACTGCTCCATGGTTCATTTTTCACATTATCTGATCCTGGATGGAGAGCAGAAAGAAGAGGGTGGGTTTGGGGGCAGTTTGGGTCTCTGTGGGAGGGTTGTGGTGAGGTAGATGGGGGGGGGGTGGCCTCAAGGAGCGAAATGTGGTGAAGGGCTCCGAGGTCCTGAAGGTTTTCTGTCTTTGACTGCTTTTCTGTCTTCTTTGGGAATAATAGGAATTATAGTTTTATTTATCTAATCTTACGATGTCCATCCATCTCCATTGCTGACACTGCCATTTGTTTACATTCATGCTGTTTTTTATTGGGGATAAAAAAAAACAACACTTGTGGATCAATTTCTGCTATTTAATCTGTATTAAACACACCTTGCATTTTCCTCTAAACTATCAACCTCACTACACTCTTATGCCATTTATTTAGTATTTCATAATCTCTCAGTTCTTTTGGTTCTATACAATTTGTGGCATTCAGGTACCCCCCCCCCCCCATATTCTTCCAACTGGGTGAGTGTTGAAACCCAATTCTTCTGTGCCACTTTGAGTTGCGGCTCTTGTGGTATTATAAGCTGACCAGCCGCGATACCACCAGCTGAAACTCGATACTTTATCTCGGGTCGTCCGTCTCTTCCCTCCCGTCTCCCGAGCATGCCCCCCCTCCGCCCCCCCCCAATCACATCTAGCCACAACCAGTCTGCGTGTCGATGTCCTCACTCAGCCGATGGCTTTTGATCACTCTCCGTCACCTCATTCTGTCCAGACCCGTCCTGCCCCCCGCCTGTCAGTCAGCAGGCAGCTCGTTGACTGTTGCATGACTTCTTAAACTCCCCACTTTGTTTCACTGAGAGGGGTGGTAGACTTAAAGATTCCCCTGCCTGGTTTGTGGTTTTCTCCCCCACCCCCCCCTCACCCTCCACGCCTCCCTCCCTCCCCCGCGCCCGACTTCAACAACATTCTGAAGTTCACAACCATCGAAAGTTGAAAAGGAAGAGCTCTCCATGGTGGGTGACGGCGCTAATAAGGATGATAATGATGTCACGGCTGGTGACATCATCACAGTGTGCCCGCCAGCAGAACAAAAGAGGGTCCTGCCCAGCCTTCCCCGCCGTCTTGGCAGCAGCAGCAGCAGCAGAGGGAGACGGAGCCCAAAGATTGATGTATCCATTCGGCTCTCAGTTTAATTCTCCTTCTCTGTTCCCATATTCAAATTTCCCTGTGTGAGCGTTTGTAAGGAGGAAAACATTTTGATTTGTTCTGCCAACTTTATATCTCTATTACTGCCTGGAATGAAAGCGCTCCGTCACTTCACGCAGGATATCCGGTGATTTGGCTCCCCCGCTCCAAATCTTTGACGCTATTTAAAATGTATTGTTTCCACAAAGATGCCTGTGCCCAGCCTCTGTCTTCTCTCTCCTCTTTCTCTCTCTCTCCCCTCTCCCCTCTGCCTCCTCTGCATCTCTTCCTCCCTCATCCCCCACCCCCCCTTCGTTGCATACATCTCTATCTGTCCTCTTGCAGGACTCGGAGAGAAAGGGCTTCATGAACAAGCTTTATGCCATTCAGGACGTGTGCATCAGCGTGCAGAATGCACTGGATGAAGTGGCCTCCTATGGCGAGAGGATAAAGAAGTGAGTCGTAAGCCCGCTCCTCGGCACTCGGCCCGCTCCGCTCCGCTCCGCACGTCCTGGTGTTTTTTGTTGTGTGTGGTTTTTTTTTTTTTTTTTGTTGTTGTTGTTTTTCTCCGCTGTGCCAGGCTGGCCCGCTTCCCCTTGCCAGCCTAACTGAGTGTAACTCAGTGCTGCTCTCAGGAAACACTGCCAGCATGACACCCAACCCTGAGACACAAACACAAAAAAGCCTGTCTGTCATTACGTCCATCACGTCTCACTTAACCCCGCGCGACCTCCCAAATGAATCGTGTACATACTCGATTAAACACACTCCGTCGCATACGCGCCCGAACATAAAGCCATTTATTTTCCTCGTACTGCAGATGTACTCAGCTTCGTTCACACATAATATGGATGCTGTGTCCAGGGAAAGGAAGGCATAACAAGATTTTTATTTATCTCAAGTTGCTGTTATTCCCCGGCGACAGATGAAGCTCAACTTAAATCTTTGGATTTGAAAGTGTTTCACCATTTGCACCCAGTGGCCGGCAACGTTTTGTAAACTGATTTTGGACTCGTTTGAAGCTTTCCCAGTTTTCATCATCTCTCTCTTTCTTTGCAGCACATTTAACTGGACAGTGCCTTTCTTAAGCTGGCTTGCCATTGTTGCCCTCGGAGTGGCCACAATCATCATCTATTTCATCCCTCTTCGATATATTGTGTTAGCCTGGGGTGAGCTCTTTTTTCTTCTTTTATATCATAACGTTAAGAGATTGATTGTAACAAAATCCTTCGACCAAACAGCAGAACCGTTCCTAAAGTTTTCTACAGAGAGTTCAAATACGATAAAGGCCTTAACAACATGTGGACCTCAGACATGTGTTCATGTCAGCCACCTCTCTTTCCCAACTAGCCACTGAAGCCCTCGCTGTTTTTCTCTCTACAGGTGTGAATAAATTCACCAAGAAGCTGCGAGACCCTTACACCATTGATAACAACGAGCTGCTAGACTTTCTGTCCAGAGTGCCCTCAGACGTACAAGTGGTGAGTGAACCTTCGATTGTTCAGCTCCACTCTAAGCTCTCTCTCTCCCTCTCTCTCTCTCTCTCTCTCTCCCCCTGTCTCTCTCTCTCTCTCTCTCTCTCTCTCTCTCTCTCTCTCTCTCTCTCTCTCTTCCTTTCCCCGACAGCACAGCTGTTGTTTCCTGAGTTACAACTTCTTTAATTTTGTCCTCTGTCTCAAACTCTGTTTTTCTTTTTCCTTCCCCTCTTCTCACCCTTTGCCTCCTCACTGACTCTTGCACTTTTATCCGGGGTGAACTGAGCGTCCATTGTTTTAAACATGCGGACATCTAATCTAATTATTTCGAAGCCTTTTCTGTGTTTTCCTATTAATAGCTTCCTCGACTAATTCAATTTCCACATACATGGCTGGAGCTCTGCAGTAAGATAACAAGGTTAAGTGAGTTTAGTGCCCGGCGTATAACTAGGTTGATTGACTCCATACACATACACTCACACGCAATTACAGTTAAGCTGTTGTTTCCCAGCTATGCTAGTAATTGGAACAAAGTGTAAACCAACAGTTAACCAGCCCCATGCGGTTTTGTCTCTACATTAACCGTGAGATCAGATTAACTTTGTGGCTGAAGACTACAGATGCTTGGTTAGGTAAGATATTGCTTTTGTTTGTGCGCGCTCACGCGTGCTTGCGCGCGTGTGTGTGTGTGTGTGTGTGTGTACGATAACTGTAACCTGCTGTGCTACCCAGGACAAAGTGCAGTTTAAAATGCAATTAAGCGGCAGCTTGTGAAAGTTGTTGTGTTATCCAGCACCGGTGGTGTCCACTGTGGCCGTTAAGCCCTGCTGGGCTCGGTTCAATACACATTCACACACATGAGCGTGCAGATATACACAGACGCAAGCTGCGGCTGAACGACCCGGGGCCTCTGATACGACCAATCCCCCGCCACATCAGTGCTGACACACTTCCTCTTTGATCGCTTGTAGCCCGCGACTTCTTTCATCTTTACAGGGTCATAATCCTTGCTCCCCTGCACACCCCTGACAGCCCCCTGTGTTCTCCTCCTTTCGGCCCCCGTGCAGTTTTACAGTTTTGCAGTTTACGGGGGCCTGCTGCAGCAGCAGGCACAGGGCAAGTAGCCATCGACTTAAATGAGCCCAAGCTGTCCCCTCCGGTGAAGTGCAGCCACCTTACACACCTGGAGCCTAGGGGAGCGGAGCGGTGAAGGGGCCCGCACCCGGCAGGTACGAGGCCTTTACAAGGCTCCTAATGAGGGCCTGCTGGCTAGGGAAGGGGGGGGGGGGGCAGACACGCTGCTCTGGTCTGGTGCCCGTGCCGGTGTTGGAGTTGTGCCTACTGTATAAGTAACACTGTAAGTGCTACTGTAGCTGTTATTGCTGCAGCTGGTCGCATGTAATTGCTGCCAGGTTTGACGAAAGATTTGTAGACTCACGGAGCAACGAAGGTGAAAAACCACAAGAGGGGGTTAAAAATAGATACAGAAGAGGAAAGTAGAAAATGGAAAAAGGCAATGAGGAACATAGGACTGATTGATTTGACTTTACTGAGCAGGATGGTTGAATTTGCACTGGTAAGACACAGACGGAGAGATTTACATTATGAAAGTGTGTTGATCCCTTTCTCGCCGAATCCAGAGGTCAGTTCCTTGAGTCCACAACCGGCTCTGCGGTCGTCGGCTAAAAACAGACCAGAACGTCCTGCGCTGCAGTGCGTCCTGCTGCTGCCTCCGGTGGTCGGCTCACCTCACTGCCTGCCCCCCCGCCTGACTAGGTCAAAGACGTCCGTGGGAATTCGGCCCTCGGGGCTCCCGGACGGTGCGGGGAGAGGCTGGGGTCCAAATGGAGCGTCCCCTCACGGGCACGTGTCTGTGGCACCCACTGGCAGTGGTGCAGGGGCCCACGATGTCTGACACCCTGGATGACTAATGAAGTGCTATTTCAGGGCCCCAGTGTGACCTCGCACGCGCACACACACACACACACACAGACACACCCTCCTCGCAGTTGTGTGTGTGGGGTAGGTTGGGGGTGTTTCAGTGTGCTGTTCCGCATCATTGGGAGGTGCTTCA
>JAUESE010000015.1:7262681-7274019 GCA_032274725.1 Malacoctenus triangulatus
TGTCTGTCTGTCTGTCTGTCTGTCTGTCTGTCTGTCCGTCCGTCCGTCCGTCCGTCCGTCCGTCCGTCCGTCCGTCCCGTCTGTCTATATTCGCAACACAACCAAATGGTTCATTTGTGTAAGAAACGGAGATTAAAATAAACGATTCATGCACAAATCATCACTATTTAAGTTACACTGTGGTCATCCCAGTGACTTTTGATGGTGTGAGAGTCAGACAGACAGTGAGAGAGACAGATGTCGCTGACATGGGGGTAACAAGTCTGTTACCTCACTCTTCAGGTTGACGCCACGGAAGACGAACCCACGAGTTTCATCTACATGAGCAGCGACGCCTTGTCCAACCCGTCCAAGCTGCTGGTGCTGATCCAGGGCAGTGGTGTGGTCCGGGCAGGTCAGTGGGCTCGCAGGCTGATCATCAACCAGGACCTGGAATCAGGCACTCAGATCCCCTTCATCACCAGAGCAATGGAGGTAAGGAGACATTACAATGAGAATTTACCAACACCTTCACATGTGAATCGTCTTTCTCTCATTATTTCTTATCTATATTTTCTTTTTTCACTGTGAGACGTCTTTGGTGCGTCGAGATTTGTTGGTGTCTGAGAGGGAATAAGTCACTGCTGCCTGTGGTAGAGCTGCCACTGCCACAGTGGTTAACCTAATGGGATGGTGGTGTGACACACAGTTTATTTAAAGAGCAGGCTTGAAGTCTTGTGGCTGCAGGAATCGGTTCGGTTCCACTCAGCAGCAGAGTGGCACAGTAATCTGTTTTTTCTTGGTCTCCAACTTTTAATTTGAGTGCGATTGTTGGTCTTTCTGTTGCCGTGCGATTTGTTACTTCAGACGGATGCAATGTTCTAACTTTCACCACTTTAACTTCAAATGTACACAATCGTGGGGAAGAAAGAAAAGTTTGCCCTCTTGTCTTTGGGGGAAATTATTGTATGCTGTTCAATTTCAACGAAACACAACATTGTGTGATGACGGAGGCAAAAATAAAGCAGACATTCATTCACAGGTGCTAATTCAAACTCTGAAATGAGACTTTTACGTTCGAGTTCCTGACCCGGCATCACGACTGATATTGTCTTGTTAGTGAAATGAAGCATAATCCTCGATGTGATCCTTTTTATACGGGAAAACATTTATGCTTCCCTGTGATTCCTGTCTAATCCTGTGTTCATGGTTGACTCAGCTTGAGAACGAGGTTAATTTGATGTAAGATAAAGATTAGTTTTTCTTTCCCTTCTATAAGATCACTTACAATTGAATCCTGCTCACAAGCAAAAAAGTGGCTGTGCCCGTCTTATTATTTTCATCTTCATCTTTGTGCTCATTTGTCAGCCTTGCCACGAGTACCTGTGTAATTTCATCGGCCTGCTGTTCAAATTGACTTAGGGGAAGATGCCGCTCTGCCTCTCTCCCCTTGTTACTTCGTTTCGTCCATCTGAATACCATAAAGACTTTACCTGCTGTGTAAAAACCTCTCCTGCTGTGTTCAACAAAGGAAGAGGTTGAGGTGGTGTGCGTGCATCCACGTGTGTTAACAGATGATTCCGGCACCCTGAAACTGTCTTCCGCAGTCACCCTGGCTGCTCTCACAGTCGAGGAGGCAAGGTTGTGCCGCGGAGAGCCAAAGTGACAGCTTAGATATAGAGAACATGGTGTGCGTAGAGCGAGTGTTGCCCATTCATCATAGTAAACAAGAAATCGTGTTCCTGCACCCTGACAAATCATCATCCAGGCGTTTACCACACACACACACACGCACATACGAGCGCACACACAAGCTGTATGCTGTGTGTGCACACTGAAGAGACAACCACACACATTTACAGTCAATTCAGGCTGTCTACATCTATTATGGACATGTTTGTGGTTTATTATGTCATGCTGTAGGATTTGTCTTGGCATCTTTTGAAGCGTGTGAACAGGAGTTACAGTGTCTATATCAGCTGCTGAAAAGATGTACCGTACTTCACACTGATTTCAGTCTCAACCTTAAAATCAGCTGAGCGTGCAGCAAGTGTTTTAGATTCTCACCTAGATCTTTGTGGAATTATATTCGTGCCAATAAATTTGTAGTTTCTCCAAAACATGAGTTTTTCCTCCTTTGTGATATGAAAAATACTTTTTGTCCACAGACAGCCTGTGTGTCCAAATACAGCCACAGTTGTTTAATGAGCCCATTCAGGAGGAGCTGCATCAGTATAGGAATAAAAAACAAGGGTACACACGCACGCAGACACCAAAGTTTCTTACTTTTTAAGGCTTTTTCTTTTCTTTTTTCAATCTTTGGTTTAAGCCGCCATAAGAACCAGTCTTCATGTTGTGTTTAAACACATTTTAGTTCTCACAACAGCATGAGGTGCTCCCAAACGCACCCACGGGCTCGCACTCCACATTACTCTGAAATTCTCAGCCTTGTTCGCTGGAGTCAGCCGTTTCCTCTTCCCGATGGGATCACTGCTGCCAATCAGGCAACAGTAGGAAAATCACTGATTGAGCGAGTTAATCGGGCCCCTTCATGCAACACACATGCTTGCACACACACGCACACACAAACAATTGAATTGTGGGGTGAATTGCAGGGCAGCTGTCTCTTACACACCATTTACGCCCCATCACTTGTCTGAGCCGCTTACGTCTATCTCATATCTTTGTCATGCTGCGATATGTTGATGACACACTAATAAGCTGGGAAAAGGGTACAGTATATGTTTAATATGAGTATGAAGTGTGTACTCATAGACATGTGCACACAGACCAAACATACACACAGACATAGACACAAATGCACCACTATGAGCAAAGAGTAGGTTAGTGATATGTGGCACCGTGCGTACAGTAATGCTGGCTTATGGCAATTTTTTTGCTGTCTCTGCGAGCTTCATAGGTGTTGTCTGTGTGTATGCACATGGAAGTGGTGCTATTCCCATAGCCTCAAGGTAAAATGACAGGTGAGAAGAGGAGAGGCTTCTCCAGCAACAACTGGAGTTGGAGAGTGGGGGAAAGAGGAGGAAAAGAGGAGTCTGAGCTGGGGGGGGGTGGCGGGGGGTGCAGTGGTGTTGGGGTGCAGAGAGGGAGAAGGGTTATGATTGGTTGGAATTGGACAGAAAAGGAAAGAGGGAGAAGAGTACAGAAAGGATTGATGCAGGAAGAGAGGAACGATGGGAGGACGAAGGAGTGACTGCAAATGGGGTGGGACTGGCAGAGGGGAGACGGGAGTAAAGAGAGAGAGAGGGAGGGAGGGAGAGGGAGAGTAGGCAGAAGGCAAGCGTCTGACAGCTCCACTACTGGGAGAGGGCCTCTTAATGACAGCTTATTCCTTCATGATTTCAATTCCTGACAGTCGACAGGTCTGCTTGTTGCATCATGGCAGCTGTATCATTACCTTCTGGCCCTGTCAATGCTCTGCATCCTGAGACTGAGATGGTGGAGGTGGAGGGTGCGTGCCATGGGGTTTGGATGGGTTCGGGGGGCGGAGGAGCGAAAGAGGGAGGGAGTCGACTGTGAGGTTACAGTCAGAATAATTGAGGAAGGAGAGAATATTGAATATTGAAAAGTGGAATAGTTAGAGTCGCTGTTGGAGTAAAGAGTCACACTTTCAACTGATGCTGGTTTGGGTCCACATTGATTGGATCTCTGTGGTTCTGTTGAGGCCTCAGCTTTACCGAGGATGGTGCTAAATGTAAAGATATTTTTCAACTGTTTGACTTCAGATCATTCAACTTTTTTTTTTTCTTCCCAACTTTTACTTCCTTTCAGCCTTCATTTAGTTGGCATGATTTGGTTTTGCAGGTCAGGTAATTTGTCAGCCACTGTTGAGAAATCATCCTCCAAAGTACTCTGTGCTCATCTGGAGTGAAAGTAATTTGCTTTTCATTGTTTTAGAATAAAGGCCAATCTTCCCACTGTCAGTCAGAGACGCTGATTTGACGTTTTTTTGCAGGTTGTCAACAGACGGAAAAAAACAACTTGTGAATTTAATCTTTTCGTCAGTGTACTTTAGACAGTTGGTATATGGATTAATATATCAAGTCTCTCAAGTCTGGTTTGTTAGCTTCAGATATTTGAACACACAAACCACAAACATTACGCGCTGCCTTCAAGAATGACTTAATCTAATTTGAAAGTTGCTAATACACAAACGGATCCATAGCGGCTGTCACCCTTATTTTCTCCATTTCACTCCGGCGCACTCACCAACTCTCCTGATAGTGAGTCAGGCTCGACACTGGAGACCCACAGGAAAGAAAGAGGGGGTGTGGTGTTTTCAAAAGTGTGTCAAAAGCCTTGGGGTTTGTATCTGCCCAGAATTTCAATGGGAGGCTGAAAGGGGGCAGTGAGGCAGACAAACTCAAACAGAGGACTCCTCTTCTAATGTCTGTCCTGTCGGGGGGGGGGGCGGGGGGGGGGGGGGGGGGGTCCCCCCCCCCAAACCCCCCCCCCCCCCCCCCTTTTTTTCCTCTGGATGATGTCTTCTTCAACATCAGCTGCACACTCTATCATCTGTCTGTGTTGTGTCACGGCCTCGAATGTCTCTCGCCCTCTGTTCTCCCTCTGTCCCTCCAATCACTGGTCTCCCTCCTTCGTTCTCATTTGTTCATCTAATTCCCCCTGAGCTGTGACTTACCCTGTTTGTTTGTATGTGTGTGTGCGTGCAGCCTGAAGATAACATGGTACATACAGTGTATGCGCAACCTATCTCGGGGCATCAGGTGGCTACAGAGGCGAGACAGGTATCATTCAATCCAGCTCGCCGACTCTAGCCAGAGGACAGTTTGTGAGAGTGTGTGTGCATGCATGCAAGTGTCTACGCAAAGGTCAGAGGATGCTCCACCTTGCTGTGGCCTTGTAATAGTAGCCCTGCGAGCTATTCACACACACAAACACACACCCAGGCATATACACACACCTCCAGGTGGGAAGGTCCTAGTGCATCCTGCAGCTCAGATCAATGCACTTGACACCTTCAAAGGCGGGTGTGGGGCCTGGACTTGCTCTGGGGTTAAACCTCTTTTAAATAGCCTCCCGCGGGAAGGCAGCTGTCAATAACCCACCGTAATTACCGGGGCCAGGCCCGCCAAGGGCTCGGCTGCATGGGCCAAATTAAAAATTGATCAGAGGGAGAGAAAACATTATTTTGTGGTGGTATTCCCTGTCCTAACAGCACTGCTGCTGCTGCCGTATGTGAAATTTCATCAACTGACGTCCAAGCTTGATATCTGGAGACCTATTTATCTATCTATCTGCCCCCCTTCGTCCAGATGAACAATGGAGTGGTGTCCCTGTTGTAAAAAAATGTATTTGCATATTAAGTGTCTTTCAGTGTGTGTGTGTGTGTGTGTTAGTTTGTGTGTGTGTGCATGCAGTTTGTGAGCGTGTGCTTGTGCATACTGCATGAGCATGCAGCTGATTGTTATGTGCTCCAGGTAATCGTACATCATCCCCTATCTGTGTAGTATGTGCACACCTTGTAGCAGTATATTGATTGTGGTCTCATTGAGTTTCTCTTGGCAGGGAGCCTGTATTTGTTAGTCAGAGAATGATATGAAGAAGATATGTTCATCCTCAGGCTTCCTCCTGGAAAACACACAGGTCGTTGTTTCACAAGACAATGATAAATGAGAATAGCGGTTTATAGTGGGTTTGAAGTATTTTCTAAACACGCACTGCTGGTAAAAGCTCATTTCAAATAGGCTTTAACATTAATTCTGTGAGTCATCACTGGAGTGCATGTGCACCACATTGCATTGTGATGCCTAAAACAAAGAAGCCCTTTCCCAAAATAACTTTCCTCTCCAAACCATTATCGTAATTGCCAGCAACATCTGTAATTTTCACCGAGTGTGTATTCACAAGATATATAATTCACACACGTGCATAAGCCTGTGTTGTGGCATTTAGCTTTTCGGCTACGAACATTGATGCAGGGGAATAACTCAAATGCTGTGGTGTTAATAAGTGTTGATTGGCCCCCATAAATGTAGGAAGTGTTGATTTTAGCACTTTTTGAGTTACAGTAAATTAACTGTGGTAATTTTACTGAAATCGCTTATTTGGTGTGAAATACCCCCGAATTTAAACACATTGCACATGCAAATTGCATTAGAGGATTCCTCCTCTAAACATAATCCAATTTGAATTGTGTGACTTTAAACATAGCACATTAGATCAGTTATTTCCGGGTGCCGCGGAACCCTGGGGTGCCATAAAAACTGGCCAGGGATGTGACCAGATTTGTTTCCTTTTTCTGTCGCTTTCTTTCGAAAACGTTTTTTTTCACACCTTTTTTCTCAGTGAAATACCTAAAATAAAGGCTTGTATAACTGTAGATATTTACAATGACAAACTTTGTTCATAGGCAGGCGTTTATCTGTGGTGTCATGGTTTTGAAAAAGTTGTATGCTCGTGTTGCTATATATTAAGTAAGTGAAGAAGTACAAGTAGGCATGAAATAAAAAAATTCATAGCTTGGATGTACATTGCGCACGCACGCACGCACTACTGTGTTGGTTCTGAATAGAAAAGAACAAGAAAATGAAACACAAAGAAATGAGAGGACTCAAAGGTGTTGTTGAATTGTGTGTCATTATTTTGCACGTACATTAATTATCCCACATGTGATAACTGACATTATACTTTTTTTTCTTTTGAACCCTGCAAATTATACCATCAAAAAGGGTTTTTCCTCTATATATGTACATAAGTGTGTGCGTTTTCTTGCGTGTGCGTGTCCTTGTGTGTGTGTGACCGTGCATGTGAGGTGGGTAGTAGGTCATTTGCAGCTGCAGGCTGTGTGTGTGTGTCCCAATGGGAAGGTCTTGTTTAGTCTCTCTTCCAGAGGGCCCCAGGCAGTGAGTGGTGGATACCTCCTCACTCTCTCACTGGGAACACTTTTCTGCGGCCAACACACACATTCACGTGCACGCTCATTTAAACAGAAAGATATACACACACACACACACACACACACACACACACACACACACACACACACACACACACACACACACACACAGAAAAATCCCCCACAATCTTTTACAAGACATCAACCAGTGCAGCAACATGCTTACAGTCTGACAGCTGTAATGCAACAGCGTTTACCTAGTTTGAAGACCAGGTGTGTGTACATGCTGTAGGTGTTTGCATGAACTAATATTACTAATACTAGACGAACACTGTCACACACGTAGAAGCTTTTTTGATTCTCTTGTAAATTATTACGGAACTTCCGTAACAGAAGGTTTGCAAAGGTTAAAAGTGCCTAACTGTGGACATTCCAGGAGGAAATTGAGTTTCTGAAAGTGTGGAGCACATTGGTAGACCACCACACACACACACACACACACACACACACACATGCACGCACGCACAATCAGATACTGAAAATCTCTTCAGGTCAAAGTTGAAAACTGCTGTAAGCTCTCCAGCACCAGTGTCGTGCTCCTGCGCTGTGTGCGTCACTCGTTGATCGATGAGAGCAAACTTGGTGTTTAAATAGAGGTTACCGGGGTTCCAGGGGTGCATTAGGGTTAGAGGCAAACAACAGCAAATCTTGCAGTTAATAGCTAGAGTAGACTCTGGACAGACGAAAAAAACAACCAGATACTATAGATTCAGTTTGACTTTGTCACAGACAAATGTAGATTTGGATGATTTTTTTTAAAGATATATTTGAAATAAAACCTGATATATTTACACATCTTGATAAACTCACCAATTATTTGTCTTTCTCATCTCCTTTCTTCATAGGAATGACTTATAATAAACCATACACTTATTTGAGACTGATTCAATCTATGTTTACCGCTATGTGTTGTTGGTGCCTATATTTCCCTGTTTCTGTCTGTGACCAGACATAGAAGATGCAATCTTTTTTTCCGAAGGCTTATCAGTCTTTTCTTTTGAGTCTGATATTGTCCTGCATTCCCAGTAGATGTGAAACGCACATTTCAGTACATCAGATGGTGACAGTGATGGTGGTGTCTGACTGTTTCGAGATATGTGTGCTTTTGAGTCTGCGCCCAAGAAAGGAGGACAGACGGTAAAGGAGCGATGGCATCAGTGATCAGATGTGTCTGCACCTCTTTTGTCTCCTGCAACTCAGTGGGTCAGCGGATAACTGATTTTGTCTGTATATCTGTGTGCCCTGTACAATGCCATTACCATATATCTTGTTTTGAAGTTTGGTATAAAATGCATCAAAATCAGAGGTCTGTACAAAGATCTGTGGTCTCAGTCAAGAGTTACATCAGGTCCCGTGTGAAAATTCAAATTCTCACCAGTCCATTCATAAATGCACTGCACAGGGAGATAAAAAAGAAGAAGAAGCACACACTTGAATTCGAAGACAGTAAACTGCAGCCTACTTCTCTAAAATGCACTGTCAGCTCGCTCAAGGATGAGGAACAAGCACGACGAACTATTTACTGTCACTTTCAGAGTAAATATTATGCAAGAACGTGACATGTGTGACAGTTTGTGTTCTGGAGAAAGGAAAGAAATGTCAAATCTTAGTATAAATATTAAGTGGTGCGTCAAAGTCAGGTGTGAATGTAATCCAGATACTTAGGATGTGATCAGAATTTGGATGTTGGGATTCGTGTTATTGTCAGAGATGAGACGTTCCCTCTCTCACTGGATGTTTGGCTTCATTTTTCTGCACTGTGTAATGCCACAAAATGCTTCCATCCATATCCTGAATTTCCTCACTGTGCGACAACAGAACAACCCGTGTTCCTGTTTGTTATAATTTGTCCATTTCTGTGTAACATGTCATCACTTTCATCTGACTCAACAACAACTTGCATGTTTTGTCTGCCTCCTCTCCCCTTTATCATCGTCTTGCGGTGCTCGTGATGGGCGTTATTGTCCCACCGTATGCTGACAGCCTATCCCTTAACCCTCTCAGGAGCACACTAGGCTGCGCTTGGCTGACTTGTTTGCACTAATGTCAAGTTTTAGCGGTTAGCAGGCGGTTACCATATGCTACTGTGCTGCTGTCGCCCCCAATGTCAGTCAAACGAATGTCAGCCTCAGCTCACAACACAGCACACCAACGGCGTGCGCCCGGAAACACAGTGACAGAACGTGCGCACACACAATAAGTCACACATGCATACACCCATGCAGTGGGAGAGACAAATGCAGACAAGCTGGAGTAGGAACAAAATAAACACATTCTGTTTGGGGTTCCGATGAGATTACAGTACAGCTTGTTTCCTGGGAGGCCGTCATCAGCTCAATAGAAGGTGTAGCAATCTGTAGTAATACTTGGACACACACACACACACACACACACACACGACTTCATATGTTTGTTTTTGGACACTGGGAGGAAAACCACGTTCAAACTCCACACAGAGAGGCCCAACTTGACACCACCGTGTGGCTCCCAACATACATTCAGAAAAACATAATTCTATCTGTAGGTTTCCCAACAGTGGAGACTGTGATATAAATGTGAATTTGTGTTTGTGCCCATGAAGCCACTGTATATGCTGTGTCTTTTACTTACCTGCTGAAACTTGGCTGCCCAGTCCTGCTGCTTTTTTTCCTGCCTTCCCTCTCGTCTGGATCCATTCTAAGATGTTGGTGGCTGTTTTCTCGTGTTAACAGAGTTGTTGTGTTTTGCTCGGTGTTCACAGAGGCAATGTGGCCCTGCAGCTCTTTGTTCATATTGACCTTGTTCAAACTCAACCTTCCCTCTCCCTCCTGAGTTTTTTTTTTTTTCCTTACTCGTTTCTTTCCTTTCTTCCCCCTTTTTTCCCGTTCATCTCTCGGGCTGCCTCTGTGGCTGTCTCATCGAAACTGCAGAAAAGTAGCCTTTGGAGTCAGTCTCTTTGGCCTTTGACAGATCAGGATGGCAGCGTGTGACCATGGAGGATTGGGCTGTTTCTGCATTCTGCTTGGTCTTCCCTGTCTCTGCCTTCTCTCGCTGCCTCTCTCGTTCTCCACTCGCCTTGCACTGTGTCTAAATTAAACATTAGTTAAACTGCTGAGCACCAGCGACGATGGGCAGTGATAAAGAAGTAGCATTACAGTAACAGTAACATGACATGGTGCTGTACAACCCCAGGGAATAAGAGAGAAAAGCTCCATAATCCATTTTAATTTCACTGATATCATTGTACAGAGAGAGAGAGGGGGGAGAGCGAGGGAGGCAGTGATTGGCAGAGGCGAGGCGAGAGAGCGAAGGAGCGGGAGAAGGGAGCAGGAGGGAAGTGAGATGTCTCAGGCCAGAGACTGTACTCTAGCTGACTGCAATGTCTTGTGGTGACCTAGTTGCAACCTCTTTGAAGTCCACAGGCTGATCTTGCTGCACAGGCTGCAGAGGAGATCTGCTGCACGCGGCTTTATTAGGATGGAATAAAAACGAGAGGTGAATCAAACTCTTTGGATTAGCGTAAACCTCTTTACTCACGGATACATGTACACACGCCATAGATACACGTGTTGTTTGTTTCCAGTTTGTAGAGACCTTCCAGTGCGTGTGCATGATCGCATGTTTTCGTATACACTTTTGGCTCTGGCTCATAAGCTCCCCTGCTGTGTGTGTGAATGAGTGCGGGTGTGTATGTATTTGTATGTAGCAGATATTCCTTTTGGAACGTGTAGCTGTATTGTCAGGCCAAACGCAGCCTTTATCCTTTAGCCCACCACATTAGGAGACAGTGGTGCATTGTCAGGAGAGCTGACCTAGAATAGTCCAATCACTCCACATTCAGCCCCCTGTCTGCCCTCTCCTGTGATCAGCACACTGCCAGTGCCGCAGTCTATACCGCGTGTGTGTGTGTATGTATGTGTGCTCGTGTGACCCAGTTCAGTCAGTGGCGTTGCCAGGCTTGCCCCTGGTGAGGGCACGGATGTTAGGGCACAAAGCCCTCAGATGTGTGTGATCTGTCGGAGCACAGCTGTAGATATATATTTTTTTTATATCATCGTGGGTTGTTGAAATGTGATAGTATCCATTCATAGTGTGGCCAAGAAGGGACAGAACAAATACACACAGGTGTGTCTGAGAGTCAGTATGCTGATGAGGGATGGGGAGTTCACGGACACACACATGCACCGCCTGTACGACATGGCCGATCAGTGAACTCTCTCAATTATCTGCTGCCTTTTCTCCTGCACCCCTCCATCCCTCCATCCTTGCACCTTCCCACCTGCTCCCCATTGAGAGCCTCTGTGTGCAGACACACTCTGCTGGGGGCATGCTTAACCTTTTTCCTGCTGTACAACACAGAGAGGGAGAGGAAGGGAGAGCAGAAGGAGACACACACACGCACACACACACACACACACACACACACACACACACACACACACA
>JAUESE010000015.1:7378986-7389349 GCA_032274725.1 Malacoctenus triangulatus
CACACACACACACACACACACACACACACACACACACACACACACACACACACACACACACACACACACTCACAAGCTCAAACATCACACACACATACAAAGAGGGGCTGTCCACTGATCTTGTTGAGTGTGTGTCAGCTCTATTAGCACATTCCCAGATAGGGCCAGAGCCCTGTTATCTGTGGTGACCCATTAATTACACTTTGTTCCATTAAGTGATCTATTTCAGACCTGCCCCACCCTCAACACCCACTCTCTGCTATCTCCACCTTTGGCCTTCTCCTCCCCCACCTGAACTCTCTCCTCTCTCCTCCTCAGGTCTGTTCTTTTCATCTCACCCAACACGCACACACACACACTGTCCCTTCTTGCTGCATGTGGCGTCACATGTGAAAAGTAGCTCTGTACTTCATTGTGTAGGTATGTGTGTTTGTTTGGCAGCAAGCGTGACGAATGCGGCAACATTTCAGTTGATGGATGAGACATTGAATTCTTCCCATAGTCTAAAATATGTTGACGTTGTTAAAACCAGCATGTCACTCTTTCCGCTGCACGCTTTTCCTACAAAATTGTTCTGGAGAATCCACGTTTTTTGATCAGTGCACTGGTCACCTTGTCGGAGCTCTCTCTGAGTTTTCTATGTAAATGTGAATAGCAGCAGAGTTCACACAAATCTCAACACTTGTCTGCAGACTCCTGTATGTCTGGGTTTTTTTGTTAGAAGTGTATATTTATGCTGTCACTTTTTTTGACACAAAAGTGTTTGCAGAGTTTCGGAGATGCACAGTGAAAAGTGATTAAATTGTCGCTACTCGGCTCCCAGTGGAAATCAGGTTTTTTTGTTTGTTTTTTTTGCATAATCTGAGCTTGAAAAACCTTCACGTGCATGTGCATTTACTTCTGTTTGAAACTTCAATTACAGCACGGTCTGAGGACAAATATAAAAGTCGTGCTTGTCTCCCAGTTTGAGCCTATTCTTTTTTTGTGCCCCGAGCCACTGAAGTCGTCTGCTTTGAGTTCATGTAGATATATTTCCTCAGCTACACAGGAGGTTAACACGTCTTTTAATATGTAATTTTACGTGCATTGATGAAAGGTGTGTTCTGGCTTCCAGTGCTCAAGGCATCCTCAGGTGAAGTGCTGGTAATGGGAAGTTGTCACCACTATACTGTCTGTTCACTTCAAGGTTTTCGCCACCAAAACTTCGGCCATTGCATTGTAAAGAAGACGGGCATTTTTTTTCCGATTGAAAGGCTTTCATGTTGTGTGATATGAATAAAAGAGGGTGTAGATTCATGTGTTAAGAGAATGTATAGAGAAAGAGTGAATCCTTTCAAAGTGTTACTATGTCTTTCACATTCCATCAACACGGTGCCAATGTGTAATACCTTCAAATAGTTTGCTTTTATACCTTGCATTGCATGTGCCAGTCGTGTTAATGGCCAATTCTTCAGTGGAGCCTCGAGAACATGATTAGTGAAGGAGGTTGCATGCAAGGTGTGTGCGATCGCCAGAGCCTTGTGTGGATGGGGCGGGGGGTGGGGGGGGGGTCCTCACACTCAAGGCTGTCTATTATTTGACCATTGATTCTGAATGCGGCCCGTCTTTCTTACAGGTGCAAGGGGGCCTCTCTTGCCCTTCTCCTCCTCCTCCAGCTCTTTTGTGGTGTGTGTACGTCTGATATTGTAGAAGTGTGGGTGTGCGAGTGTGTGTTTTTCTATGCCCGCCATTGTCCCAGAGGTGTGTGTGTGTGTGTGTGTGTGTGTGTGTGTGTGTGTGTGTGTGTTTGTGTGTGTGTGTGTGTGTGTGTGCGTGCGTGCGTGCGTGCGTGCGAGTGTGTGTGTGTGTTTGTGTGTGTGTGTGCGCGCGCGCGTGCGCGTCTGTGTGCCAGACCTCATTGTGTTGAAGTGGTGTAGACAACACGTGTGTTTTTATGTGAGCCATGAGTGACTGTGGTGTAGTGTAGCGTGCGAGTTGGGTCAGATTTAAATATTTGGAGTGCATGCGTGCGTGCGTGTGTGTCACTTGTGCGCATGCTCCGCCGCCACCACTTCATCTTGGCCATCTTGTCTTCTGAAAGGTTGTCTGTCCCGAACCTTGCCCGTGTGTGTGTGTGTGTGTGTTTGTGCGTGCGTGCGTGTGCGTGTGTGTTGATGTGAGTGCACGTATGTGCATGAGTGTAGTGCCTCCACTAATGCACAGTCTTTGTGGGGCCCTCTCTTTTCAGCCATGCTGCTTTTGAGACACATTGTGCCCGGGCACAGAAACAAAAGCTCTCCATTGCCCCTCAATAGGCCAAAAACAAAACCGTGTCAGGCGAGCTAGCAGCCCCCGAGTGTTTGCCATTTAAGTCCCAACCAATGGTGGCGCAGCTGGAACAAAAGCCCTGGACAGGGAAGGAGGCCTGCACTGTTTACAGTGTTAATGTCCGGGTGGCACTCCCAACAAGGCCCTTCCGTACACATTCATGTGTGTGCACACTCCTGCTGGTCGTATACACGCTCTTCGTCAACAGGTACATGTGCAGACCTCGTGGCGTCTTTAAAAGGGAACTGGCAGATCATCTTGGACATACAAAGAGGGAACATTTGTTCTTCATAACGGCGAGCATCAGTCTGTCATTGGAAGCCACAAACAGGATGATTTATGAGCAGAGGAAAAGCACAATTTTGTCATGTGTGCATCTGATAATGGGAAGGACAATGTTGGTCATGCTAAAGATAGACAGTCTTGGCTGATCTCGTTGAAACATATGCAAGTTGTCAGTTATGTATTTTCAAAACTAATTTGATAGAAGTGTTTCTTTGCTCTCTCCCTTTCTTTGTAGCTGTGTTTGAAACAGGAAGCCTGATAGTTTATTGACAGTACTGTGATGGATGACTCTGAAAGGACAGTTTGTTTGGTTAAAGTTGTTTTATGCTCGTTCTGTTTTCAATTATTACAATATTTTTCTTCTTTTTAATTTAGTTTTTTTGTGATCGCTGGTGGTTTCGTTGCCAATACAGATTGCCGTTGTTTTGTTTGTTCCGGCACGTTTCAGAGAGATTTCAAGTAACTCCTCCCTAAATATTGTATCACAACCTTGCTAATTTCAGCCCCAGTTTTTATTGCACTTTTAACAGCATTCCATACCTGTATTCATTTGTAGCAAACTTTTTTAATCACAACTGTGTGAGTCTTTGTTTAATGCCTCATCTCCCATTTTAAAGTGTCTCCAATCTCTTCCCCGAGTAAAACAACTGACATTGAGAGGTGTCGTGCAGACGAGGGCCATGTTTTGGCTTTCGATTTTTTACTGAAGAGGAGAGGGGAGAGTCTGACACTGGTATCAAATAGCCTGCGCAGTCCTTGGACCAGGGTTATCTTGTAAATACTCAGCTCCAAGTCCATAAAAGCGAGGGTCCTTTATGATGGCCAAGGCCACTCATTCACATTGGGGAAAAAAAGAAAAAGAAGAAGAAAAAAAAAAGCACTCACTGCATTCTCGGTGTCTGGGTGGGGAGGCAGCAGGGGAGGGAAGGAAGGAGGGATTTATTTAACTGAAGGAGAAAGACATAGGAAGAAGACGACGCTGTGTCGCACTGTCTTTTGTGTGTGGTCCTTGTTGCCACAAGTTTCTCTCCCCATCAAACTATTGTATGGAATGTAAAGTAGCCCGCGTTGGCTGACGATTTCAACCAGTTAATGTGATATGCTTCCCTCTCCAGGCTTTCACTTTATTTTGTCTCTCTATGTCTCTTTTCTATTTGTGTTTTTTTCCGAGTAAATACAGAGTCCCCTCAGCGGCCCCTGTAGCTAGTGATTCAGGTTCCTCGTCTCCGGATGTGTAATGAGTTCTGGCTTGTTTTTGTCTAACAACAACACACAATAATAAGCAAAGTAATTAAAAGCAGTATGAGGGAGATGAGGGGGGGGGGGGTGGTGGCAGAGCCCACTTACCAATAAGCGTTAAAAATGAATTTCATTCAAGAAGCAACAGTGGTGTTGCTGGTTTGATGGAATGAGCTCTGTTTTGACTAATCTCTCTGTCTTGTTTTTTTTCTTTGTCCTGCGCGGTGTACGTGTGTTTCTTCTGCACCGAAATAAACCTGCGAAGGCTTTGTGCCATGTTGACGATATTTAAAATGAAGACGCTCATCACAGGCTGATTATACCTGCGCCGCGCTGCGAGTTTGATGTGGATCTCGTCACCCTGAGTGGAAATTGAGGAGTGGCGTATGGGAAGAGGCGGGGAGGGCCAATTCTAATTTAATTAAATTTTTGACTGAAGACAAGATCTCCATGTTTTGTTGCCGCGGACGGAGTTGCTTTGGCAGCGCGGCCGACCACCTGTCACCTGCCTGAGCTCTGTTTGACCTCGTCTCCAGTGGCAACATGTCGCGCCCCCTTCGACAGACCGCCATGTGGGACAAAATGACATTCTTGACCTTTACGCATGTCGGCGAGCAAGTTGACAAGACACATAACTGACTGTGCGTGCATGCGTGCGCGTTTGTGTGTGTGTCTGTGTGTTGCATATGGACAATCAGACACATTTGAAATGACACACGCGGCGCATGTGCACAAACTGTGCACATACTCTCACACACGCCACCGAAGATCATCTAATATCAAGGAGCGTCAGGGGCGGAAATCCGATCGTCTGACAACCAGGATACAGATAGCGATTCTCCGCCGCTGATCCATGCAACAGATAGTTTCCACAAACAGCGGCGCGGCTAAGGTTACGAGCCGCCCAGGCCCGCGCCACAATGCGCGGGGCCGCCTCACATGGAGATAAAACAAAAGCTTAGGTTACCCCCCGATAGGAAATTGATAAGATGATGCACTGTTTGTGTGTTTTTTTTTCTGATGAAAACTCCTGACAAGAGGAAATGAGAAAATGTTTGCTTCTGTGTCCAATAATATCATGTATATTAGTCCTGTTAGGTATTCTGTTTTTGTAATTTTTGCTCCATGATTTTTATCATTGTTCATCTCCTTTTTTTAATTGAAGCTCATTAAATGTTTAACCCAAATGTCAGTCTGTTTGATTAAGCATTCATAATTGTTTAAAGAAATTCAATTCACTCACAAAAAGTATCATCACTTTACATTGCCCTTGCCTAAAAGTGCTCTTAATAATTCGAATATGTATTTATATTATAAATGAAGCAAAGAGATATGGCCCCCCTTCACATCAATGTAATTACGAATCACAAAAAAAGAGTTTGATTCAAATAAAATAGGCCATTTGTACACAAGCAATTAACTGCTGCGGCTTTAAATAATGTAGCCCAGATGGAACCTAATTATAGTCGGCATGCTTTGATTCGCGCTTCCTGTCGGAGTATCACTCGGGGCGTCACTTTGGCTTTTCAGTCACCTAGCGTTTGTTTTGAAATTTGTGACAATCAGAGCCGATTACCATTTGTAACAGCATGCAGCGTTTGGTGTGTGGGGGGGGGGAAGAAAGCATGGCCCATAGCTATGAAGGAGTTTCCTTGTTTCCAACTCTCCGCCTCTGTTCCCTTACCTCACTGCACGCCAGTGATAACAGCGGTGTGAGCGTGTGTTCTTGTTTTTCTCTGCTGCCGGGGACCCGAACCGAGTTCCACACCGGTGCATGTGGCTTCATGTCACTGTGGGGATGAAAATGGACAGTCCGCCTATCTTTCACGATTGAAACTATCTCTGTAACTCCCTCTGCCTCATCTTGTAACTGAATAGTTGGAAGGAGGATGAAGGCAACACAGGCGCCAACACACACTATCTGCAACCCTCTGATCCGAAGTTAGTCTCCTACGCTCTGTTTTTGTCATTCATATCCTCGGTTATATGTTTGGGTTTCTTTTTTCGAGTTGACTCAGATTTTCCACAAGTGTAGAGGTGCAAGTTTGTATTTCCTTATCCCCACGTAATCCGTGGAGCTACAGTAAGTCCTGGTTGTTAGCTTTGTAGTGTCTTTTGTGGTTTAGGGTTAAGGACTATATATATATTCTGCAAGAAAAGAGAAAGTGTGTTTCTCTGGAAGCTGCAAGAGAAAATGACATCATTTCATTCTTACAGCTGGAGTCTGGGAGTTCTCGCAGCGCGAAATCGACACATAATCTGTGCACAACCTTTTCTTTTGTTTAGTGTCTTATTGCAATTGCGTGATTGGTCAGAAATTTGAAGTAGACGTGTTTAGCGTGGCTCTCCTGAGATCATTTTGAGGAGCGGCTGCTGCACCTGAGTTGTATTAAATGTCCTGACCAGAGCTGACTCCTTGTCCTTGCATCCCGGAGACCACGAGTACATTTCTGTGTTCTTGCCGAGTCTTTCACACCCATTAGAATCACATTAAGTGAAGTGGCAGTCACTGCTGAATTCAGAGTAAGGCTGCAGGAAGTGAATGGAAGTCGCTGTGGCGTCCCCATAAGTCCAAAAATCCCATGTGTGTGTCGAGAGAGAGTAAACGTGAATATACGTGTGAGTGTGTTTCATTCATGAGTTGACACTTGCAAGCACTAAATGTATTTGTGTGTGAGTGTGTGTGTGAGTGTGTGTGTCAGCTTCTTGTAGAAGTGTAGACTCAGAGGGAGATCAAACAGTCAGTCAATTACCTTGAGAGGGCTCCAGTGGCTGTGACAGAGAGGAGGAGGCTAAATATCCAGGATCAAATACTCTTCTCTGCCTGTCACATAATGAGGCAGTCACACCGGGGCTCTAACAACACACACAGAGTGGTCAAACACAGGCCAGTGGTCAGGCGCCACTCTGAAACTCTGCCGTGACCCGAGCAAAGAGCACCATGAAGGAGCTTTCACTGCAGACTTACGTTTCAGCACCAGCACGTTGGCCTCTCTCTCCCTCTCTCCCTCTCTCCCTCTCCTCCTCTCTTCTCTCTTCTCCGCTCTCCTCTCTCCTTCCTCGGAGTGAAACATCATCACGGAGCTGTGTGTTTCCTTACCTCCAGGTCAGCAGTCAGTAATTATTATGACAGTCACCAGCAGAAATAATCTCTGCTAAGTTTGCCATTACCCAGCGCTAATTACAAACACAATGTAAACGTTGGGGGAATTTTTCTCCCTCTTCTCCCTCATGACAATACTCACTGTTATGGAGCTCAACTGTAACATCATTATTGCGTTTACAATAAATGAGAACATTATTGCATTCAAAATCGACTTTATTAGATTAATGCAATTACAATAACCCTGTTATAACTGGGTCTTACATCTTAATTGTTTCCATATATGCAGGAAAACACATAAATACTTTAGGTCTCGCTGTTAAATACATGATACATTCCATCATAATTAAAATCTTCAAAGAAAAAAAAAGGGAAGAGAAGCTTTTTGGTTCTTTATATCTTACTTAGCAGATACATAAAATCAATTGTCCATAAAAGAATCTGCTCATCAGCTGAAAAAGTTTTGTACTGAAAGGCCAAAATTGAGGCGAAAGTAGTACTTATTGGCTGTTTATGGCTTCACTTTACACACAAGATACAGCCCAGATGACACCTCATCGATCGCCTCCTCTTTTAAAGATATTACTTTGATTTGTGGCACCGTTGACGTAATTCTCTCCTCTCTCCTTCCCTTTTTTTTTTCCGCCCGGCCGTCGGGGTTCCTCCTCTAAATCAGCGGTCACATCTCAGCTTTGACAACATCCATTAGGTTCAGCACACTTTGGCTATTAAAGGAAGAGGGGATGTAAGTTGTTAAAGGCCTGTTTAAGTCTGGATGAGAGCGGGTTTATGTCTGTGTGTGAGTGTTGTCTGGAGGGGGTGGGCTTCATTTAAAAGCCTCCACCATATAGAGTGGGGGGGTGGGGGCGGCGGGGGGGTGTGGGGGTGGAGCTTAACGTCAGAGTCATTGGAGGGGCACAGGCTCATCTGCATATTGGCACGGAGACACCCCCCTGGTGACCCTGAACTGCGATGGGATAGGGTGGAGAAGCTGGCGGCGTTCCGGAGGAGTTCATCGCCAGTTCAGGGTGAACGAGAGAGCGCTGCGGCATTGATCGCTTCTGCGGAAAGAAAAAAGGGACAAAAACAGAAGTAAAAACACGAGCGAGGGGAGCGACCGACGAGATGGGGCGGGGAACGGAGGGGGTGGAAAAAGATCACAGCGCCTCAAATTGGATATAAATGATAGATTAGAGGTGTGAGAGGGCTGTGTCTTTGTTTCCAGGGACGGCTGTTATGATGGGCCCGACACAGGTAGCAGTGTCACTGAGAGGGCCGCGTTATTGACTACCATGATTGCCAGGCCACTAAATTTGACCCAAGGCACTGACTGCCATCTGCTTGCTATATAGCGTACAGTGAAGTCCCTTATCTTTGACTGATCGAGAACACCCCCCCCCCTTACATAGTTGTGCACACAAATCTCTCTCTCACACACACACACACACACAAACAAACCACTCCACCAGCAACTGAACCCAAATCCACTCTCGGCTCCGAGACCCTGCAACTTGCCCCCGGTCTAACAATCATGCACATAAACACGCACACTCGCACACACACCATCTCCATTAATGCGTCCAGGCAGAGGTCAATCTAATAAACATGGGGTCAGCGCAGTGGTCATCAGAGGCCTGTCTATGGTGAGAGAGCCTTTAAGGTGCTTCCTAATTGTATCCCTGCGGCCTTCTCGTCCAGCTTTTTATAGCTGATACAAAGAGCAGAGAGGGAGAGAGTCCAGGACGGAGGGAAGGAGGCAGGGAAGAAAGTAGCTGGGGTTAAGAGTTACATCGGTATGTACCACTCATTTGAATCTCTCACAAATCATATGAAGCCCTCTCTGCAAGGCCCAGATGCACTCAAGCAGCCTTATCTTATTTCAACTTGTGCAGTTGTTTGTAAAAGTCTGTCGTTGAAAGATTTGGGAGCTTTGTCCCAAAGAGTTCGTCCCTCCGTGTATAAAAACCTGTCTGAGATGCATCTATCGAAGGATGGATCTCTGAACATCATCTCGTACCAAACCTGGTCTCCCCCCGGGAAACGACAGGACACCTCAATATGGCTTCTCAGGTCCAGTTACGGTTTTGTTGCTAAGCAGCTGAGCTGCTCGCCAGCGGCGGCAGAAACGAGCCTTTTTTTTTTTTTTTTTCCCTGTTCGCGCCGAACGGTTCGCGAGCACGAGTTGAAACGAGTCGGGGAACCCGGCGGCGACCGCCGTCCAAGCCTCATCGAGGATGCAGCGCCGAGCGGAGGCGTCGTGTAGCAGGACGAGCCGCCGACGCCGCCGCCGGGTTTACGAGCTATCTGAGTTTTAAAAAAAAACACCAGCAGCAGCAGCAGCCCCGTGATACCCTAACCCCCAGGAACCTGAGGCGCATGGACCAGATTTCAAGTTCCAATGTGACCCCCAACTTGGGAACTTGCTAACCTCGGGGAGGTCAGAGGGAAACCCGGCACTGCCGGTTCCCCCCCCCCCCGCCCGCCGCCGCCACTGCCAGACCACCTGATACGTTCGCTGGTTACCTCTCGGCAGCTTCTGTCTTGCCTTTCCCTCAATCAGTCCCGCAGAATGAATGACTCCCGCTCCACTGGCTTCACTTAGTGCACCCATTGTGCATGTCTCTGGTGTTGTTGGAAAGACCTCTTTCCATCTCCTTGAGCGTGCGGTGGTGTTGATTATCAGGTATCTGCTTGGATAACATTATAAGGCGGTCCCATTGGACTGACAGGTCATAGGCTGCCATGGCTCTCACACAGGAAGCCCGAGGTTTGCATCGGGGGGCCGCGGTGCATCGTGTGAACAGTGAGCCCTGTGAAACCAAACATGAGATCTAATTCTATCCAATTACTTTGACTGCTTATTTTGACAAAGTCGGTTTACAAGATGCAGCGCCGGATTTTAATCATCGCAGAGTGTCCGTCATGTTCCGCGTCTCCCTGCAGCTTTTCATTAAGCAGAGATCTTTGTGTGTTTGTTTGTGCGTGTGTTCCTTCCACATGTAGGCACGGAGAGGCACGAGCTGACCTCCTGGATGAGTCTGACCTCCATCTTCAGGTTCTTCACCGAGGTCCTGGAGGCGAAGGAAGACGAGGAGGCGGAGGAGACCTCCAACGCTGTCACCACGCGCAGCAGCTCCCTCAAAAACAAACACCAAGACCTGTAGAGAACCGTCAGCAGTGACTCGCAACATGAGGAGAGTGGGGGTGGGGGGGGAGGGGGGATGGATCAGAGGTGGTGGGGGTGCAGAAAGGGTCTTCTATGCTACTTTTTCCTCTTTTTCCTTCTTCCTCTGCAACCTCCCACCACATTTCCTTCTTCCCCGCTCTTTTTCCCAATCGTCATTTCACCCTTCCAGCTCTCTCTCACACACACACACACACACACACACACACACACACACACACACACACACACACACACACACACAC
>JAUESE010000015.1:7420100-7430658 GCA_032274725.1 Malacoctenus triangulatus
CCCCCCCCCCCCCCCCCCGCCCCCCCCCCCCCCCCCCCCCCCCCCCCGGTGCTGCTGGAGAAAGAGGACGCACGACCCGGTGGAGGCTATCGCTGCCTTGTCCTCACAACAGTCAACAAGAACCTCCAGCTAAACGCCACCGAAAACCCGGGCTGTGGGCGTGCAGGGTGACAAGACACGGGGCGTTATAGGGGGACGAGGCGAAAGGTGGGCTATAGGGCCCAAAGGCCACTGCTCTTGATGCCTGGGCTCTGGGGATTCAAGTATAAGGAAACATAAACGGCTCTGATGAATCTGAAATTACACTGGATGTAATGTGACCTAATTACTCCGCAGTAAGCTGTTAAGTGATTTCGCCGCTCGTCTCTCCATAGACCACTCTTGGCCTGTTTTTCGATGGAGCCTATAGGACAGGCCGCTGAAAGCAATCAAATTTATTAGAGGAGGTGAAGTCAATAGTCGCGCAGAAGCGACATAAAATGTCAGAAAATGAGCCTGTGCAGCGGCGCAGGCGAGACGTGTTTGCTGCTCACTGGTGGGTTGTGCAGCCACGCTTCGGTATAGACAAAAGCATATAAAAGCTTGTTAGTGTCTTACATGTTTTCGCCTGTTATAAAGAAGGAAAAGATCTATTTTTTTTTCCGCACAGCCCATGCACGCGTGTTGTTCTGCCTCGCACGCTGCTGTAAATGCAAGCAGCGGAACCGCTCGCGTATAAGGTCCCACAAGTCTTTAGGCTGTTCCTAAACGATGCAGCGTTGAGCCGTGCTTTTGTGGAAAACACGCGAGAAAAGGCGGCTTCAGTTTTTGGAGCACAAGACACGAAGCGGTGGACAGGGGGGCTTTTAAGCCTATTCTTAATTTCTCAGCGCTATAACTCACTATGGCCAGACACAATAACCTTGTGAACTCGGGGGGGCACCGCTGAGATCTCGGGGTGATTTACTGTGACCTCGGTCCGGCCAGTCAGAGCCCCATGTATGCAAATCCCCCTGGATTAACGCTGAGTGTCCCTTTTAAAATCTACACCAATCAATACGGGTTGAAATTAATTAGACTACATTTGGAGATTCCCCGCGAAACGGGGCACTTGGTGGGGATGCTTTTTTTTTTTCTTTCTTTTTTTCTTTTTTTTATTTGGAGCGACGCTGCGATCGTGGGAGTTCAAATCGTTAGCAGGAATCTGCTGCAGCTGAATGTATGCATGGACAGAAAGCAGCCCGGACACCCCACAGTTCTCCATAAGGCCTGCCTGCGACGCTGCACCCCACAACCTCAATAGGCTGAGACGCAGGAGCGAGATAGCTTCCAGATTCGCAAACGACTATTTTCTGTGCAAGTTAGCAGCAGGCACACACACACACTCTCTCTCTCTCTGTCCCACACACACACCACAGTCTGCACATGTGGATAAAGAGTTAATGTAAGACAATGATCCTGAACTGTGGTGAAATGGTTTACCCTGGCCACCATTATTTATGCATCAAATACTGACAAGTCTGGTGTTATTAAAGGCAAACAATCCACGCTGATGTTGGCAAAGTGCCACACGACTCTCCATAGTCGACACCAGTTGTAGACGATCAGACCAACTAAGTGATCTGTTAGAGGTCATTGGGGATGTTAATGTGTGTATTTGGTTTTTTTTCTGTGTAATCTCGGGTGAAAAACTGAAACGCCGTGCCACACGAAGACGTGGTCAGCTGTGTCACTTTCGCAAGATGTGTGGTCTGATATCAAATAAAGTGCATCTAAAAGACAGTCCCGTTGACAAGAGGGCGAGACTGCGTCTAAATATTCAAAAAAACACATATTTTTCCCCCTCTCAGCATGTCGTCGAAAGTTTGGTCTGGTCAAGTTATCTGCCAAACCTCCAGACTGTGCAGTAGTTATTATGGCTTGTAAGACTAAAAATGTCAACAAACAGAAAGTCCTTTAACTGTAGGAAAACCTATGTGGTAATGTGTGCACCCAAAGAGGAAAACTTAAACTCCAAGTTGGTTTCCATGCTGGGAAGTATTTATGGACAACATTGGTGATAGTTCAACTGAGACTCGCTCATTTTCTATATTGATGTTACGCATCCCACAATTATACAATAAAGATTTTATAACTTTTTTTTTTGAATAGAGAGG
Source organism: Malacoctenus triangulatus (assembly GCA_032274725.1). Classification (NCBI taxonomy): domain Eukaryota; kingdom Metazoa; phylum Chordata; class Actinopteri; order Blenniiformes; family Labrisomidae; genus Malacoctenus; species Malacoctenus triangulatus. The sequence continues at coordinate 7,422,236 of JAUESE010000015.1, forward strand.
AAAATTTGTAAAAAAATTACAATATAATATAATATAATATAATATAATATAATATAATATAATATAATATAATATAATATAATATAATATAATATAATGCTGTAAATCCCATTTAAATTTAAGTTCATAATAAATAATAATTAGTGAGATATGCAAGGACACAAGTGTGAGCTCTTTCAATGTAAAAGCCAGTTAAGCCGCTTTGTATTGAGATTGGAAGTGACGTTTTTTCAATTAAAAAATAAAATCTGAAAGTTACAACAAAACCCAATATTTTATTACAAACTCGCTCAATTGTAGATTACAAACAACCTTGTTGCGGAATTTTGTGATTGGCCAAATATTAGAGGTTGGAGTCCAAACTTTGAGGTGAGTTCAGAGTTAGTTTGGGGCCTGTGAGTTAGTTTGGATTTTCTTTTTTTCACTCCCATCATCAACTGACTCCCCTGATTCAAAGGAGCCTAATAGCAGCTAGTTCATAACTAACTCCAAACTAGCATCCAAATTACGCATCGAGAGTAAATGGGGACCTTGAGGACCCTTTCCCAGTCAGCCATCAATTAAGCGATCAACAATGCAGCTTGCCTTAAAAAATGCTGCTGGAGTCCTTTTAAAGCAGGAGAACCTCTCATCAATAACTAAGAGAATTAATAGGTCAGCTCTGATGAATCTCCGAGCAGTGTGTGTACAGCAGTGCTGCTCTGGGTCCCACAGAAGCGGTGCACTGACACACGAGTCAACTTCCATCAGCTTTTTTTGATCTCAGCCTGTGCTAAGGATTATTTCCTGCCCCCCAAGACATGTGTTTGTGCACGAAAAACAGGGATAAAAGCACGCAGCGACGCTCATAAATGCATCAGCTGTCATATATCACCCAGTGATAGACTATTTCATCTTTACGCTCAATTATTTGACACCTGTTCCAAAATTTATGGACGCGAGCGAGCTCGGGTCTCGCTTCAGACAAATACACACCAAAAAGTTGAAGCTCAACAATTATAAAATATTTACCTATGGCGTTGTTAATTATATGCTATTTATAAGGCACTGAACTGAGTGATACACTTAAAAACCTGACGCGCTCGCTCAATCTGGATTTGTTTACACGTCTTATGCTGCGGCTACAACTGACATGGGAATGCATGTAAGTGGATATGTAGCAAGCTGTTGACAAAATAGCTGTTTCATCGGCTACACAAACATCTCGTAAAGTCAGATTTGTGACCAGGCTGTACCTGACAGCCGTGTTCATGATGCCTCGGTACTTTTACTCCCAGTAACGCCAGTGGAACGAGGCCTCGCTCGATCACAGACGCTGTTCCTGTGTGACATGTTGGACACCCACCTGATGTGAAAAGCACGATGGCCTTGAGGCAGCTGTACTCTGCCGAGTCAACGTGCAGGGTCTTAAGCTTCTCCACTTGCTCCTGGAAGATCCGGATGTGATCCATGAAAGCCACAACGCGGTCCGCGGACATCGGAGAGGCGTGGAGGCCCGCCGCAGCGAGCAGTGGGGCCACATGCAGAGGCATGGAGCACTGGGCCGCGTTAAGCACAAACAACTCGCTCCACGTCAGCCTGAGAAGGGACACCTGGTCGGTGATCTGGAGGTCGGGAAAGAAAGGGATGTTTCTCGCCCACTCCACGGCGCTGAAGAGCAGGCGAGCCGCCAGCTCGCAGATGTTCTCGATGCCCATGATATTGTTGGGCTGCATGCACTGGCTCCCGTACCGGGACGTCGGGTAAGGTTCGGCCCGCAGCAATAACGAGATGTATCCGGACAGATAGCAGTGGCCGTTCAGAGGGTCTCCGTTCGTCAGCGCGTACTGGCCTGGGTTCGGCTGGGTTGGAGGCATTCTTCCTCGCTGAACCGCTGACAAAAAGAAAGAGAAAAAGAGGAAATGTGCATCCAGGACTGACAAACATTGTTCACGAGTAGTACAACCGGCAGGGAGGCTACAGCTCGTGCGTCTGTGCCCAGCAGAGACGGCATGCACGCAAATCAAATATTCTACACGTTTTCTTCCGAACACACCGCTGACTATTGATACACGGCTCGCAAAAAACTCGAATATTACACAGCAAACTGTCCTGTCGACAACACAAACTCCTCTTCTAAGCAGTTGCGTTGCGTCTCAGTGTGTATATTGTATTTGGTGATGCAGGCTGGATCACAGGCTTACACACAGATTGAAAAACTTTCCCTTTTACACCCAAAACACACAGACTTCCTCCCCTGAACACGGGGATTAAACACAACTAGGATTATGGATATTTTCGAGGCTAATTAGATATTTCTTTTTTAACGCCATATTCACGTTGCTTTTTATTTATTTAAATATTGTTCAACTGTGAGCAAACGTGATATGGACGCGATTGATAATTGCGGTTCAACGCAATCACATTTACACATTTTGCTCACATCAAACGCTCAGCTGGGAATAAAGGGAATTCAGCCTGTGTTCAATATTAAAAATAAAAAATTAATGCAAGTCAGACTACGCTGCCCATGGGCTCGCAGTGTGTCCTGCAATTAATACGCTTAAAGGAGGGATGTCTGCACAAAGTGGAATCAGACACTTAACGTGGAGAGGAAAGTTAGACGGCCTGTAATGCACCAAGCAAAACAATGAGCCACGAACAACTTCAGCGACATTATTCAGTGTGTCTGAGCTGTCTAGTCAGCATAAGGAGCCAGAGAGGGACGTGGGCTGCTGGTGTGTTCGTTTTACACTCACACACCCGCACGGATTTCAATTCTTACTGTACAATTCTAAATTACTAAACTGCACACACTTAAGGGACAGTTAATGTGGAGGGACTATTAGCCTTACACACTGTACACACACACGGACACACACACACGTCCAAAACCACACACACACACACACACACACACACTCTCAATCTCGCAGACAGACACTAACACACACATACAGCCGCTCTTCTGCTCTGAAAGCTTTACGTAAAACGGTCTGGTTGGACCTAAGAGCTCTGGCTGAACAGACTACAGTTTAGGGGAGAAAAAATGTAAATCTAAAGGGTCAGCTCGACGAGCCGCTTTGTTCGGGCGACCTGCATTCACCACAGCAGAGCTGCTGTGGCTGCACTGGCCTGTTTCCCCTCTCTCACACAGGCAGAAAGACTAACCACTCATGCAAACATCCCTCAAAAACATGGATGGAGACTGCAGTATGCCCAGCCATACAGCCTGTGACCTTAATGCAACATGGCAGCGCTGTTCGTCTGCTGCTAGGATGCGTAATCATGAGTGGGCTTTAAAAAAATATAAATATATATATATATTCACCTTCCCGCCGCATTCCCACTTTTAAACACTTCTTCAGCCGGCAGTATTGGCACTGATTTCGGTGGTGCTGGTCAATGGGACAGTTCCTATTGGCACGACACGAGTACGTTAAGTTCCTCCGTACACTCCTCTTGAAGAAACTTTTGCATCCCTCGCAGGTGAACTGGCCATAGTGTTTGCCGCTCGATTTGTCTCCGCAAACCACACATTCAATATGCTGCTGACTCTGTCCAGAATTCTGACTCCCCTTGTCCCCGGCGGTCCCCGGCGTGGACGGGGGTCCCGGCTGGCTGGGGGTCTGCGGAGTGTGCGGCGCCGCCGACGCCGCCTGCTGCTGCTCCCTCGCCGGCTGCGCTGCTGGGTTGGGGCCGCTCGGAGGTCCTCCGGCCACGTCTTCCTGCGGATCTCGCCAGACGCTAACTACCATTGCCATATCTCGGCCCCGGAAAGTGCTGTAAAGCGAAATGATCGCCGATGTTTGTGAAGCGTAGAGGAGAGAAAAAACGGGATCTCAAAAAGACGGGGCAGTGCAAAGTCAAATCGGAGCACGCAATCTCATAAGGGGTAAAGAAGAGGAGTAGAACGCGATCAATACATTCAAAATACAGGAGGACGATTGAATCGGCACCCGATCAGGATATGCAAGTGTCGGGAGGCCAGTTCCAAGGTAAATTGCAGTCAGCCATTCAGGAATCCCTAATCTTGTAGGAAAACCCGAGTCCAGACGTAACAAATTGCAGTTTGATATAAAATAGCCACAAAGGAAAGGCAGGAGCGATTCACATGGACGCAGGAGCGAGTAAAAAAAAAAAGCTCTTTGCTGGAAAGACACGCGATCCAAAGTGCTGCGGAGATAAATTCCTTTCTCTTTTCTTCCCCTGGCTCCTTTGCACTCCCGTCTTCGCCGAACAGGAGGGGAGGAAAAAACTGAAGAGCTGGATTTTTACATCTATATTCTTAAATAAAGCTCATCATCTCGCCCGGCAGCGAAGGAAGACCGCGTCGCCGAACGAAGTGCCCATGTATAGTTTCACCGCTCTCCGGCAGGAGGGTTGGAGATACGAAGAGAAAAGATAAAAAAAGAAGAGGAAAAACACCAACAACTAATAGAATATGCAAGAAGAAGGAGAGACCCAAAAATGAATGCGCTTAAACGGGAGGACCAGCAGAGCAATGTTTCCGAAACGGGGGATCTGCGCGAATGTCTGTATATAGTGAACTTTGACACTACTATTGAAACTGACACGTTTCTATGGAGATCGCTGCGCCTTATATGGTGCTCATGTCAAGGAGCCAAGAGAGGGGCTGCTGGAGACTGATAATCAAAGGCGACTGACTGGCCAGAGCCCTGCATAGAGGAGGAGGAGAGGAGGAGAGGGGGGGAGAGGGAGAGAGAAAATGGGAGGCTAAGGTTATAGCCAAGCCCTCTCTTTCTCTCCATTGGTTAGAGTCCCCCTCCGTTCATTCACTGTAAAAAATGTCCAACCCAATAAGTCACTGGGTCTCGTGTTCGAATGTTAAAATGTTATTCTTTCTTGAAATACAGTAAAGGAAGGGGAAAAAATCACGTGTAGTTTGCAGAATTCCCCTCCGTTTCCGATCGCACGCCGGCTCGTTCGAAGATTTTCTCTCACCGTGCGGCGTTGAAGTAAAGCGCAACACGCGGGGAGATTCCGTCAGAAATGACCGGTCGCCGGAATAAAAATCTCCGCGCCGGATCGATGGGCGATGGAGGCGCGCGGCGGCGTCTCGTCCCGAGATGAAAGATCCCAGTCTCCCGGTCCGGTAAATCCAAGATTTCCAGACTCAACGCGGAGCTGACTGCCGTCTGCGGACGGATATTTTTTGCAGTGTTGCCATCCGCGACTGGAGGGGCTGGGGGGGCTCTGACAGGCACAATTTACATTGAGCTCGCCCCGCGCTGCTATTTACTTTGAAACCTGATTAGTATGGGCCGTCTATTGTCACCAAAAAGAGGAAGAAACCCTGGATAGAATAGCAAAAAAAGCGGGGTAAAGGCAAAGGGGGGACAAAGCTTTTTACGCACGACAAATAAACCAAAAGCTGCGCGCAGCGGTGAAAAAAAGGGGGGATTCTGGCTCAGAAATTCCCCCAAAGTTTCAAAATGGCTTGTCTCGGACTGTTATCTTTATTATAAAATTAACACATGTCAGTGCGGGTTTGAAGTGGGTTTGTATTTTCGCACGTTGTTTTGTCCTTGGCATGCGCATTGCGGTACACCGTCATCTGTGATCGGCACAGGGTCGCTGATTAAAACTTGCAATTTAGTTGAAACCAGTTCATAAAGGGAGAGAAAATGTCAGTGGGAAGGATGATGCATACGAGACAGAGTGTTATACAAACGCAATGCCTTGCCAGCGGCCGAAAATCTCTAAAATTAGACGAAGGAATAAGCAATATTCAATAATTACCAGGGTCCTATAGTCTCCGCAATCACGGAGCTGGTGTCACATTATGTCTTAATAATGACAGTAATTCAAAATCATGTGAAGTTGCGGGGAATTTGCATGGGGATTCCGGCTTTTTTGTGTCAGGCTTTCTGCAGGCGCACTGCCTCTCCGACTCAGAAATGTCTGGATCACGCTGCCATCTAGCGTACATTGTGCAATTACATCCTCATATTCATGCATGTGCAAGTCATCTAACACACATTTTCCAAACTTAAAAACTGATTTCAAACAGCGAAAACGCTTGAATTTGGCCGAATATGTGTCTTCTGGAGGTTTTATTTTTTGAAAAGTATCATAATTTATATGGGGAAGTTTGGTGACAGATGAAAAGAAAACTTGCTGAGAACGTGAATAAATCACACTGAGAAAAATAAACAGTCTCAGAAGAGTGCTGGCATTTTCTGATCCTCCAGGATTCAAAAGAAACTTGAATCCCTAAAAAACTACGAGCCTAAATCCTGCTGAAAACCTGGTTTGACCAAATTAGGGAAGGAAAAAAGTAGCTAGAATGCCTTCATCTCTTGTTTATTCACATAAGTTAAATTGCAGCATAAAGATCCAAACCACACACAAAGATATTAGCAGATATAATGGAGCCTTAATATGCAAGTGGCCCCTTTGAAAGTCGCATTGGAGGGATGGGTTGTTTTTAAGTATTCAACAAGAGAGCTCTCTCCCCCGTCCCTGTCTCGGACACTCCACTGAAAGTCCCCGGCCATGTCTCCAGCTCTTTGAAAAGGTGAAACCAATAAGATTAAATCGGACAAAGATTTTTTTTCTGTAAGTGTATCATTAAGATTTAACTCCACAGATTGGGAAAAAGGGGGCTCCGCGGGAGAAGAGGAGAGGAGAGTGAGAGTGAGAGGGACAGCGAATAGGAGCAGGCTAAGAGGCACTAATAGAAATCTGGGAAACGGCGAGAGAAAAAGGGAGAAAGTGGACGGCAGGACATTAAAAGAAGAAGCGCCAGCTGCCGCGGCGACCAGTAGAGGAGCTGCTTTCTACCTGGATAAAACCAGCCGCGGATCAGGCAAGTGCACGATTTTATTTCTCACTTCTGCCACGCTCCTCGCGGCTCGAAACGCGGGGTTCACTTCTCGGAGTCACGCCACATGAGCGTCCACTCCTCCGCCTGCAGCGGGGCCGGCTCGCGTCACACTTCGCAACTTAGTTTGAAACAAGTGGACAGTCGCTGCTTTTCCGCCACATTGCCGCCGATTACCGGGGCTCGTTTCTCACTTTTTTCTCCCCCGCCCCCCCTCTCTCTCTCTCTGCGAGCCCCTCGGATTTGTTCAGCGGGCGGGTGGGCTGCGAGCTGGTGGCAGGGCTGCAGCTGGAGGACCGCTGGACGCGGGAGCCCCCTTTCTCTCTCCCTCCACGCGTCCCGCGCGCCTCACCTGCGAGGCTATTTGTTGCTCCAACACATAATGAAAAGATCGATAGCGGTCTGTTTGTCTCAGCGATAGTGTCACCGCTTTAAAAGGCTGATCAAGGACGCCAGACGTTTCCCATCTTTTACTCCCCTTTTTCCTCAAAGCATCACTGTAGTCACTTTTCTACCAAAACAGAGGGGGAAAAAAGCAAATATTGTAGTTTCGCTAAAATAAAACGGGGCCACGAAAGCGGAGCGTTTCGCAAAGTGTTGCAGAGGACGTGCAGCAGTGTGATTTATCAAAGCAGCATTATTGATGTGAGGGGACTCCAGTGAAAACTGATAGAAAATAAATGACGTGCGATGTGGTCCAGGTCAACTGATTTCAAGACAAAATGCAGGAAAACTCCTCAACGACCCCCCCAAATTACCGCTGGACCTGATCTCACCGAATCACGCTAATTAACAATTTTACAACAGCCATGTGCTTTATTCCTCGCTCACTGCTCTGCTGTGCGTTTTGAACTCCCTAAATTGAGTTTAAAATATGCACATCCCTGTAAAAAATAGTAACTAGCTGAAAACATGTAAAGAGTGACATAATCCCATTATTAAACGTGTCACTCGGGTGATGGATGCGTTTTACGCGGTATACAGTGGCCGTCTTACTGTAATGGCTTTGCTTTGTAACACAATGATTAGTAGCCCTGGTTATAAAGAGGATAAACCAGATTTCACCGTGTTATTTAAAACGGAATCAACCACAAATAGATTATTTATGACTGCCTAAATTCCCCTTGTATGATAGTTTTGTCAAAGGACTTCAATAATTAAACATTTATGAGGAAAGGAGGTACCTCACTTCTGCTAGTTTTGCCCAGTGTGTGATCAGGAGCTGCTCTCCTTTGCACACATGATCCACACTTTAAAACGCACAAGTTAATTCAGCATTTTTTCTTTTTCTTTTTTTTTACACAACTGAAAACAACAAGCAGCACGATGAGTTGGGTAAACAGTGAGGTCACAAGTGCAAGCCCCCCCCCTCCTAATAAAACAACACAGGACTGAGGGGAAACATTTTAGGGCGCTTAGAACGATGCAAACGGATGTAAGAGTTTATAAACGGCGCAGGATCTGTTTGGTATTGATTGTGTGCGTAATCACATCAGAGGTTATAACCGCAGCATACAGTCAATAAGACTTTCTATTGAGCTTCGAGGCTGACTCCCTTCTTCTTTTTTCTTAGGGGGGGGGGGGGGGGGGGGGGGGG
>JAUESE010000015.1:7448740-7463123 GCA_032274725.1 Malacoctenus triangulatus
ACTGGGTTTTGTTAACAATCAGAGCCTCTGTGACCTCCAGCTGACTGTGAGGAGAAGAACCCTGGTGTGGGCAGTGAGTCCATCAACAACCATCCTCTCATATTTTTCTCCTACTTGCACATAAAAAAACAGAAAGATGTGGATGTATAAAGATGGAGGCTGATTAAAAGTTAAATATCTGTTAATTAGTTTCCAATATATAGGAGTGATTGATAACAATTTCCAACACAAACACACACACATGGATTTACTGTATTAAATGTCTGAGGAATGGAAACAATATGACACAATAAATCCACTTCTGACTCGAACGCGGCAATTCTGGAGGAAGTTCAAGAGTAATAAGCCATGCATGTGTGTATGTATGGCTGCATGTGTGTGTAGGAAGGAGAGAGAATTTCCCTGGTAAGGTTGCCATCATCAGTGCACAGTATAATTCTAATTGGCTTTATTAGGAGGCTTAAATCTAATACCAGCTCTGTGCAATGCCTTAGGCTCCCTCCCTCTCTCTCTCTCTCCCTCATTCTCTCTCCTTCTCTCTCTCTCTGAACCTCTGTTTGATGTTTACGACTCACCAGTTTTCTTGTGGTGTTCATCATGTAAAAGACACGAGGAGACTGACTGAAACAGCTCTATCACTGAAAAAAAAGAATGCCTTCTCTCCCCTGAATCAGTCTGAAGTTGCGTGCTTCTTCCGTCAAAAGGCAAACACAGCGTTTAGAGATTCAAGTCCAATGAAACAGCAGCGCTGCAGCTGCAGATGTAACGAAACATACTTAAGGCGAGAGAAAAAGCAGCATGAAACTGCTCATTTGACCCCATTTAAAAACTTGATACCAATTAGAGAGTTCTGGGTGTAAATAATTTAGGGGATCTCTCTCGGCGCACGCACACACACAAGTGATTTTACGAGCGTGCACGTGCTCTGACACATATTAACCTATGGACATGTGCTGCTGTGCACACATGCATACACACGTACAGATCCCACCGTGATCTGGAAACAGACTTCCTAATGAAGGCATCGTGAAGCGAAAGTGGAGCAGAAATACATCCTGGCCCATTTCTGCCTTCACTTCGCCCTCCTCTCCTTCCTCTCCCTCCCTGCCTCACCTTCTCCACATCATTTGTTTTATGCATGTTTCATTGTCTTTCTCTTTTGTCTCAATGAGTTAAATCACAGCCCCTAATTTATGGCTACAGGCAAAGACACTTCTACAAACAAACTGGCTGATGAGAGAGGGGGATGACTGAAAACATACGCACTGAGCGGAGTGTGTAAATCTTAAAATGTCTGTTACTGTCTTTTTATCTGCGGTTATTTACATAAGAAATGACAGCATGTGTAAAAGAATGACTGTGATGCAAAATGAAAAAGGCTGCGCACGAGAGGAGGGGGGAAGGGGTGTGTGTGTGTGTGTGTGGGGGGGGAGTAAATCCAGTGACACTGAGTGGGGAGCACTCAGGTGTGGTGAGAGGATTATACAAAACCCTGAGTATGAATGACAGTAAACACCTGAATGACAGAGAGACGGGGAGGGGCCGGAGCGTGTGTGTGTGTGTGTGTGTGTGTGTGTGTGTGTGTGACAGTTTAGTGGCCCTCACTGATGTTCGGAGAGGTGAGTGACTGTATATTCACCACTTGACGTTTGGAGGGCTGTACCGTTTACTCAAGCGCAATTCATTGTGGGGTATCATTCACCACTGATGAGCGCGTGGAAAATAATCGAGAAAATATGTGAATTTAGAGGCAAAGAATGGATCACAAATGAGGTCGAGAAGTCAGGTAGGGACTGTGTAAAGGAAGACATCACTCCAGACTGATTTGCTGCAACGGGCTAGCAAGTGAGTTACAGATTGAGCCTGTGCAGTACGCAAGCAAGTCAATAAAAAAGGGGCTGCAGAGCAAGGAGGAGGAGGTTTGTTGATCTTACTTGCACTGTGTTTTCTTTCCTCGTGTGTCTCATCGGTGAGGGCTTGCTGACAAGGTCCTCTGTTTCTGGGCGAGCACCACGTCTGTTCGTCTCTCTGCTCCCTGTAACAAAAAACACAACACTCAGCAGCTCCAACACACACCGTCGTGCCGTTATTCATCTCCTTTAATTGAATCTCTTGTTTCTGGTTCTGTATTTCATGGTTTATTTCAGCCGCCGCGCCGCAATTTGAATATCATCAAGAGGAGTGTGTCAATTTCTATTGTTGTGCAACTGAGTGAGTTCAAGGCATGTCAAGCTATTGTGCGCGCCGCATTGTCGATACAGTTGTGGTTTTTGTTAACTTGCACGGTTGAGTTGGATAAAAAGACACTTTTTTTTTTTAAAACCAGCTATTAGCAGGAGTGCTAACACATTCACCCCCTGTTGTTGAATGCTCAGATGTATTTTTAACCTTTAGCTTAAGGTTAAATTCAGAAGAGAGCAGTGCATGCAGATTCCTCGATCCTCTCTTAGCCAAATCCCTCACCTCTGGAGCTGTATCACTGTACAGCGCTGACTCTACATGAAGCGTGACCCCGTTTCCCCCACGGCGACCCCCTCCTTCCCCCCTCCGCAGCCTTAGAAGATAGAGGAGCACAGGGAAAGGCATGCCAAGGCAGTAGACACTTTTAAGCAAAGATTAAAGGTTTTTCTTTTTAATCAGTCATTTGGCAGCGATGTTAGCATTTCACCCTGGTGCGGCGAAGGATCAATTTTTAATGCTGCTGTGCACTGAGCAGACAGGGTGATTGGCAAGAGAGACGCTATTTACAAAGGATCTATTTACAAATTTTCCATAGAAATATGCAGAGGGCACAATTGACATCTCTGACGGAATTTTAAAGCAGCTCCCTTCCTGTAGTTTTTGTTCGATAAGTCGCGAGGCGCGACCCCTGTGAGCCCCCGATGATCACCGCGATGTGTTCGCTCACGTGTAAGAATAATAAAGGAACCTACACCTCTCCCCTGAGTTGCATTATGTTTCATTTCTCTACACTGCACTGCCAGAAGCTGGGTAACTAGGTCAATCAGCCCTGGTGGAAACACATCACAACAATCTGCTAAGAACATGCTAATGACAATGACTTTTTATACATCTCTCGGATTACGGCTCTTCTTTAAATAAAAAAAAATCCAAACATCAAAATGCAATGAAATCAGGTCGGGAAAATGTAAGTGCAGGTTGAAAATATTGATTTAATCAAAACACAATATTTAGAAACCTCATATTTTTTGGTGAACATCCACTAAATTCAATAAAGACACAATAAAATGTGAGGCTATTGTGAATGTTGCAGCGCTGGTTGCAGAAAACTACTGTAGCTTTAAATCATACAAGTATGATATATAAGCATAGCTTTTAATTTCATAGCTGCAGAATTGTGTGTGTGTGTGTGTGGGGGGGGGGGGGTTAAAGAAAGTCTATTGTTATATTTTAACTCTCCCAGAGTGCCGCACACCCTAGGTTGGGGACCACCGATTCATCGATCTGTGTGTGAATGGGCGAGTATGACAGAATCTGTAGCGCTCTTTGTGAGGAACACACCAGAGAAGTTTAAACTCTTTATTCAGCGCAAATTAAAAAGCCTAAAAAGTTCCGACCAAGTTACATAAAGTGTGTTAGTTTCTGCTGAGTTACAATCCCGTTGTGTAATGAAATGCTTCTTTGTGAAGGACAAGCAACAAATTAACTTCAATCGTAAATCTCACAGAGTCTCAAATGGGGCCAACCTAAAAAAAAAAAAAAGAGTGTTAGATGCCACGGACAGAAACTGCACAAAAGAGGTCAGATAAGTGCAACCTCCAGACCCGCGGAAGTAAGTCTCTGTGCAGAGCCAACATCGCTGCCCTCCATGCATCAGTTTTAAAGTCCCTTCATGAATCGATCCATATAGCTATTCATCCATTCATTATCCAACCGTCTATTCATCCACTGTCCAACCATCCATCCATTCATGCCGTCAAACAGCCTTCCAGCCAACCAACCCACACACCATTGATTCAATGATTGACCCTGCAACGCGTGAATCAATAGTCTCTTAAATGGCAGCGTTGTAAGTGCTTAGGCACAATGGCCAGACGTTGTTTGTGCAGTTAATTTCCAAGGTAGCAAGGCCATGCAGGGCTCGAACCCAAGTCCACTCTCCTTTATCCTCCACTTACATGATGGCGTCAAAGAAAAGAGAGGGGACACTGAAAAAGATATTGAGCAGAAAGCATCTTGAACACATGCAACAAAAGGGGCAGTGTTCCACGCAAAACTACTCGTAATGGCTCCAGGCTATTAGATAGCTCGGATGAGGATGCCTGTGGGTGCAGCAGGTTTACAGGCACATAACTGCACTGTCACACAAGCAAGTGGACAGGGAAGAGTCACAGCAAACATCCAGAAGTTTCAAGAGGAAAGGAGTCCTGCTCCACGAATGCAACACGGTGCAAAAAGAGCGCACGACTCAACACACATCTCAGCTGCACTTCAATCACAGATTGATGTAATATATGTTTTCCAGTGTTTAACTGCTTTTCAAGGGGAAAAAAATAATTGCAGTTAAGAGTTGTAAGGCTATTACTTAAAGAACATTAACCTCAAGGAGCAGTGGTATTCAGCAGACCTGTGTGTCAGTATATCACTGTGTAGCCTGTTGTGGCTCGGTGTGCATACAGAAACAGTGCTGGGTTAGAGCAGGGGCCGGGTCTTGGCATTAAATGAGTGGGACTCTGACAAGTCTCCGAGTTCTGTCACTGCAGTTCACAGGTCTCGTTAGCCAAGGTGTCGGCAGGGGTGGAAATAGCTGTGGGTGAGTGTATCTGTGTGTGTGTGTGTGTGTGTGTGTGTGTGTGTGTGTGTGAGCTGAACATTAGACAGCACTCCTACCTCCACCTCCTCACCTGACACCAGCAATAAAACTAAACAGGCCAAGGTGCTATATTGTGTGTGTCCGTGTGTTCGTGTGTCTGTGTGTGTGTGTGTGTGTGTGTGTGTGTGTGTGTGTGTGTACTTTTAAAAAAGGGCATGTGTGCTACAGGGTTGTTGTTGCTGTCACCAATTTGCTGGGGCCTCCAGACGGGAGTAGGAGCAAGGTGACGGAGCTGTGGCTTGATAAACACAGAAGCCCTGCTTCGATTTCCCATCCAGTCCACTTTGGAAACACATGGCTCTTCCTGGCCGCTCTTGGCCCAGGGAGGAAGGTGGTGGAGGAGGAGAAGGAGAAGGAGGAGGAGGAGGGGGGTCAGTTGCTGGAGGTGATGAAGAAGGAGCGTCACTAGAGAGACATAGTGATGGGCAAGCAGCGAGAAAGAATAGCAGTCAGGAGCAACGATGAAGGTGAGGGCGGCTGGTGTTGGCAGAGAAGGTTTCAGGTAACAGATAGAAGCAGGTAGAAGGAGAGGACAGACCTGCAGTGTGAGAGAGAAGGAAGGACAAGAGAGGGAAATGAATGTTGAAAAAAAATTGGGTGATGATGCTTTCAAAGTGTTTTTGTTGAAAGGATGACTTTCTAACTGTGGAAACACCAGCGACAGACCGCCAGCCTCGTCTCCACAGCACCCCTCTTTCCATCTTCCCTTCCCCTCTTCCCTCTCTTCCTGCTTCTCCTGAGGAGAACTTGCTGTGTTCCGCTTTTCAGCTGGCATCAGAAGTTTAAAAGACCAAACTCCAGCTGGAGGAGCAAAGGAGTGTCAGCGAGGGAGGTGGGGCAGCAAAACTCCCCTCTGCCCCCCTAGAGAGTTAAGGAGATCACATTTTAACCCCCCTCTCCAAACCCCACCCTGCTGCTCCTCTCCTCCATGCCTTAACACCAACATAAGAGGACAAGTGTGGGCTCTAAGCACCAGTGATCAAACACGAGCGGCTGCTGGGTACGCTAGGCTCAGGACTGTTGGCCTAATAGGATTGGAAGCCCCCAGGTGAGCCAAAGGACACCTCCAATCAGCCTGATTAGCCCGGGGCTGAGGCACATTTCTAGCTATAGCACTGAGTGATGTACAGTGCTAAAAGGATCACATTAGTTGTGAAGAATGCGAGCGAGCAATGGCGCGCAGTGACATGGTTGAATGTGCGTGTCAAAGTTCTGTGTGGGAATGATGGAGTTTAAAATTGCATGCAGTTTTAAAGTGTCAGGATGATCTCCAGATTCTGACTGTTTGCTAATCATTATTAAGTTCACAGAAGCTTATAATTTGTGAGGCTGTGGAATAATCTTGGCTTCCTGGCTATGTGTAAAAAAGTGTTTGCACACGCTGTAAATGTAGGACTCTATAAGCACAGGGAAATGCAAATTTTCCCTCACATACATGAACAAACGGACAAGCGCACACATACATAACATGTCCAGACACACACAGGCGCACACAGGCTTTTATAAACTCATCACATCCCAAAAACAATTACCAGAGACTGAGCTCATCACTGACTAAGCAAAAGTCATCCAGCGTGTAAAACACACAATATAATTAGCACACATCAAGCTGCTGGGTCCTACTGTGCATTAATGATGCTTCCCTCTGAAGTGAATTATGGCTTGATGAGTGAGAAAGTGAGCGAGGAGGGGCTTTGAGGAGGAACAAGACATCATTTGAGGAAGAGGGGAAGAGGAGTCAGTGAGTGCAGAGCGGGAAGGGGAGACTAATAAGACTCTGAACCTGGATCTGACTCCTTCACAGAGACAGCACCCGCTCGAAACGGCCTGAAATCAATCAGGCGTACGTGGATGGACATTTAGGGAGAAATCACACTCACTTGTTGTGAGAGCCATCATGTGCCACGAGCCACAGGCAACGTCAGTCACCTGTGAAAAAGTGAAACAGTATTAAAATGTGAAAAAATTTGACACAAAAACATGAAAAAATCCCTGCAAAAACATTTGTTGTTTTGCTTTACTCGGTAATTTAAGGGGTCAAAGTACAAAAGAATATCATTCTCAATTTTATGAGAGAAATTTACAAGAAACATCACAAGATTCAGTCAATGGGAGGGGGCATTATTTGTAGATAGTTTGCAGGACAAGTTTAATAAGTTGTTACACTTGTTTAATTTTTTTCAGCCATCAGTGACTTTTCTTCATCATGCGAAATATTACTGGCGTGTTTAAACTCATGTAAAGCGATGCAGATTTGTCCGTCCGACATGTGTGATTCAGAATGGGACCCCCCCCCCCGCCACCTTAAGAATTCAGGCATAATCAAGCTAAAACCTCACATACTGGGGAAATCCCTGGACTTTCATCCGCTTCTCTCTGGAGAAGCCCGGAGACATAATTTCACGAAGTCGTTCTCACACACACCTTTGGGCCTGCCGGCAGAACAGGCTGGGGGGTCCAGAGTCTTTTGAGGCCTGCGTGATAACTGACCCGACGAGCACAGGGGATGTGACCCCAGAGAAGCAGCTCTCCACCTGCTGAAGATAGAAACAAAAGGGCACGAGTTCAGACAGCTCCCTCAGCAGTGCATGCGGTGTCACATATTACCTCCGCGACGGGAAGTAAAGTGACCTTATGCTGGCTCTTTGTCTCGCCATAGAAGATTTATTGATTTTGTGTCCCTTATTGGATTTACATCAGTTTGTTTTTGCTTGTTGTTTTGCTCGAATACCAATGCCAAGTCCTCCAAGAGGCTCTGTGTCGAAAATAGATCCCCATCTACCACAGGTCCATTTGGACCTCCCAAAAAAGGACACAAACGATACATTTTCCAATCTAGTTTCATTGTAAAAAGTAGAAATATGGTTTGCAGTTTGTTTTGTAGGTAGAAAAGGCAAGTCTCTTATTGTGTTTTCTTTGAAAGTTGAAAATCTAATTTTCCTCAAACAAGGCTTTAAAAAAAACACAAATGTTTATTTTGGGGTATCAAATTGCCCAATGGAGACCCACATTTCTGCCAAATGGGTGAGTGTGTGAACATGTTTCTGTCCCCACCAGGTTGGAACAAGAAGCATGCTTGCACATGTACACCCAGAGACAGAAACACATTGTCACGTGCCACTTATCAAAAGACGCACACATCGTGTGTACTTACACCCCGCAAACACTCAAGCATCCACTCACTCACGCTACCTCAGTCTGGCTTTTTAAACCCACCACTAATAAATTTATATTTACTGCCTGCATTGAGGACTTTTAAATTATGGCGTACAATAAACCTGGCACACACATCTCAAAAGCTCTTTCAGGGGATGTTAAAGCAATATAGTAAGCAATTTTCCAAAGTGGATTACAAATTTCACATCCAGGTTTTATTGCACATTACGATAACTTAACCACATCTAAATGTTCCGCATAAATGGGAAATATGTGCTGCTTAATATGCTATTTTTCATTTTTTAAGAAGCGCTTTGCCAACCCTGCCAAGCGAAGGAGCATGCTGGTTTGTGTGGTGGGGGAGTCAATAATCTTTATGAGGTGGATTTTAATTACAAGGAGATAACTGAGTATCCTCCTCACGGCAAGCCTCCATCAATCTCTATTCTGCATCAAGCTGTACGTAGCGTTTCCATGCGCACACAGGCACACACACACACACACACGCGCGTACACACTCATGCACATGCACACACACACAGATACCCTTTCAGACACGACTGATCAATCAATCACTAATGTATTATTTTCATCTCTGTCAAGCAAATGGTATAAAAGCATATGAGACGGGCGTAGCGAGATGGCATTTTACTGCAAACTGCAACACATGCACTCCTAACACATACACGTGCAAACACACAAAAACAGACACACACACATACGCCCATAAGCGTGCATGTGTACAGGGATGCTGGCAGAGTAATCCAGCTAAAAAAGGTTAAGGCTGCTGTTTTCCCAAAGAACGACAGTCTGCGAAAGGTCAGATCAATCATGTGCTAAGCATGTCTCGTAAGCAATCCATAAAGAGCTTGTTTTAAATAATAACATTTTATAGATCACTTAAAGACATAAGTGTATCACGGTCAGGTAGCGCCCCCGCTCACCAAATACGTCCTCGATGCGCCAAGAATTCCAATGGGACAAACTCAATATGTTGCCGCGGCAGTTCATTTAATGAAGCGGTGGCATTTCTAGCCTAAAAAACTACGCACACAGGAGCCAGCAGACGTCTCTGCCGCACAATAGGCAATTCTTTCCAACAAAATATTGCAGTATAGCAGTCGACTGTAAATGTGCCCTGGTCTTGAAACAAGTGCGGTGCCTTTTTCTCTTTAAGTGGGTGATGTTACATTTGTAGTGTAACCACTTTAATTCCAGCTGTCTGGCAGAAGGCAAGCAGCAATTGAAGGAGAAGTGGTTGCCTGACACTTTGTAATGGTGTAAATGTATTAGAACTAGTTTTGTGGCAGTTCAATGACTCTCTATGGAGCGGAGGAGAGACGAGTCAGACAGCTGAAAATCATACAAGTTGGAGGGGGGAGAAAAAAGGCAGAGAAAGGTTATAAAACGAACTATCTGAAACTACCTGTTTTCAGGCTGAGACACTCTGAGTTTGTCTCTTTAGGAAATACTGTAAAGACAATTAGGCCGGTGATGATATAAGGAGGTGGTGTGTCCCCTTATCTCTCACTCCTAATAAAAACAAAGTAGCTACAAGGATAGCCTGCGAGATCTCAGCAGAATAGTTTAGGCATAGCTGATTGAACAACAAATCAATTCATTATGTACATCATCTGACACATAAAACTGAAACTGGGTGCAGCGCTGCTCAGTTTCATTTGGCTGGAGAGATACTGAGAGCTAATGAGGTTGAATTTGTGCTCCGAGTGATGTCATTCGAGGACACTGAATCCTTGTTGTGTTAATTAAAACTCAATGAAATGATGTAGATGAAAAATTTGCATGGCTCAAAGCCACAGTGAGGGATACTACTGGGAAAATAAGGGTTTCAAGTTAATAAGTTGTTTTATATATGATGTAGAGCGAATACAACTTTTAACATTTCTTTATTCACAATGAGAGATATTTACAGTGACAAGAAGATGTCAGAAACTGAGTTATTTTCTTTAGTTTTACTTGTACCAGAATGAACTGTGAGGGAACTGTACTCATGGAGAACATCTATACTTGGACAGGTCGACATGGGGATATGATAACTAATGATTGGATTAGTGGACACACAACATGGTCCAGCAACTGACCCACAAATAGTTCCTTTTACTTTACAACATCAGATGTATGTAGAATCATGGTGTCGGACACTTGTTCTTGGAGCCCCTTGCAATTGTCCAGGCAAAAGAGGCAGTTTTGAGTGGAGGAGTCAATGTAAGATCATCGATGCACAAGCCAGTTGGGCATCAATGTCACATTTGCACACCCATCGATGACAAAACTGTCAGTATAATACGCGTAGCTATGGTGCACTTCCGAGGTGACCGCACTCTCACCAAAATCTGCAGGCCTCAAAATAAAAGCACACAATGGTTTCCTCGGCCTGCTTTAAATTCAAGAAGGAAATAAAGGTTCTCATATACGAAAAACATTGTATTACCTTAGTTTAGGCCCATTTTAGGGATTAGTTACCGCGCTGTCACGTAACATTCTTCTTCTTTTCACGATCTTTAACAGTAGCAGTCAGTGCGGCTTCTACTGCTTCTTCTTCTGCGGACTTGACAGACAGAACGCCGCTTTAGCGTAATGCTGCCCCCCACAGTCTGAAGTTGTAACTGCATTAAGGGGTGTCCCATTTCTAAGTCACAAGACAGCCCTAACACTTGGTTTTGAGGATTGAGCTTGAGGGTTGAGGTAGGGAATTGGAATTGGGCCTAAGGTGGTTGGACAGCCGATACCAATTTTGGCCGATTCCGATCATATTTTTTCCAAACTGGACACACAAGACATTGCAACATAGTTTTCCTATAAAAACATTTATTTTAAAAAATTACAAAAAAGTGTGCAAACAGATGCCATGTATGGCGTCACATCGCTGCCATAAATTGCAAGAGCGCAAAACTCTCTTCGCAGGCGCGCAAAGATGCTGGCCTCACCTGTGACGGCTGCACTGTAGCTGTCTCCTGCTTTTATCTGTGTGACCTCAGTGAGCTGAGAATGGCTGAGAGGACAAGGAGTGGAGATGTGAGTCCTGTCCTCTCCAAGTCCAAGTTGTCCCTGCAAAAAAAGAAGAAGAAGAAAGAATGACATAGCATCAGTCACACAATCAAATTACAGCCTAATCCTAGTGATTTCATTGCTCAGAGATGGGACCTGGTCATTATTTGACTATTCAGAAGGCTATTTGAGTTCGGAGAGAGAAACATTTTTCCCATTTTGTGCGGCACCAGTAAGTCTAGTCCATCGTTCATCCTAAATTCAAGCTGTCCTGCCATTTCTGAATGAAAACACGGCTGTCAGAGAGGACTCGTAGATCACCTGACAAGTATCATAAGTGCAGTTGGGCAAAGCCCTGTTATGGAATCCGCCGTGTGGTGCTGTAAATGACACTGGCAACTGGCCATTCATCTTAGTTCAACGAGCATTTGAAAAGGCGCAGTGCGTATTTTTTTCACCCCTGCAAAAGTCTACTTTGTTTCATGTTTCATTTACCACCCTTCTCCGGCATCAGAACATTAATAGCCAGAGTATTTCACACGCTACACCAGGACGCATTGTTCTCCATTTACATCTTCCTCTGGCTAACAAATGGAGAGTGTGTTCAATTTGAATTCTCTCAGCTGTCCTGCTCCTCTCCTTCCTGCCCGCTCCTGCAGAGATAAAGGCTTTCTGCACCGTGCACATCGGCATGCTCTGGCATATGTTTGAAAGTGAGCACAATATGTATGGGTTTACAATCGGGTGTATGTGTGCGCCATGTAGTAATCTGACTCTTTAATTGCTTATTCATATGTGCGCTACTGTGAGGATTTGTAGATGCGTGGCAGCATATGTTCCTGCTGTGAGCATGTGCGTCTAAGTGCTGAAGGTGTGAGTGTGTGTGCTCGCGTTCGCAGCGATGCGTGTGTGTGAGTTTGCTTGCGTTTAGGTACACAAAGCGAGCAGATGTGTCCATACCTGCTGCCGTGCACGCGTTTGTGCATTTGCATGTATTTATACTTGTATATGTGTGGCTTTTTTTTTTTTTTTTGTGCGTCTGAGTGAATGAGCGCTGTCAGGTGCTGCTCCATGCTGTGCCAGCTGCATCTGGAGCCATCTGTGTTGGGGCTCAGCGGGAGGGGAGCGGATGACTTTAATGTACTTGAACCCCAGACAGACCTTTCCCAGACAGTCGTCAGTATGAAACCAAGACAACTGGGCTCAGTCAAGCTGAACCGGCGGATCTGGCTGGTGAGCAAGAGACAGACGCTTTGGTTACACTGTAACCCCCGGTCAGACTCACTGGGGAACCTTTGGCAGCCAGATACACACAAACACTCGAATCTGTTTGTTTCAATGATAGAAAAGCGGTGTTTTATATCAGAGAACATTCACTGTCAGGTCCTGGTGCAGACTTCCAACAATATAATCCAGGTTTCCCAGCTTTTGTTTTACCTTTCTCTGCACAGACACAGCTGTCCAGCTATGTTTATGTGGATTGAAGAAGAAAAAAGTTATATCTTTTGTTTCCTTTATGAGGAAATTCTTTTGGAATTTGCATCCAGCTGTGGTCGTTTGCATTATGCTCCCACCATTAGGATTATGAGGTCAATTTGACCACTCCAGTAGTGCAGCTTGTGTTTGATCCTCAGTTTTCATCATTTTTCTCTCTGTATATCATGTTTCCATCACAATATGAAATCATAACAAAACTCAAACAGCACTCAGTAGAGCGCAAGACGCCTGAAATGACATTTGTTCTTATTATTTTGGATTACCAGGTGACCAGATCACCACTAAAATTGAATCACTTCTTCCTTGTACCATCTCTCACCCATCCTGCAAATTCCATCAAAGTCCATCAATGACTTTCCTGAGTTTAATTTCAACTGCAGGACAAAAAAGCCAGCAAACATAAGCTCCTTGATGGAGGCAACAACACACACTCTCAACACTTCAGCCACAAATAAAAAAACGCACCACGTAGGACATCAACACACAATCCTCCACCACAAAAAAGGACAAGAGCATCAACAAGAACAGAGGCCTAGTAATGATCTTGCAGCAACAATATGATTAGTGAAGCACAAAATCAATTAATGCAGCTGTGGAATCAATAGGTGTCTCTCAGCATATATGTCCTGGAGTTAATTAATAAACAAAAAGGACATTAAGTAGCAGAGCATCAGACTGTGGCAACGACTGTCATCAGTCACAATGTGCGTAGTGATGGCATCAGCAGGAAGGGAAAAGAAAACAGAGGCAGATACAAATGGGAGCATGGTGAAAATACCAAACACACCCACAGGCAAAGATTATTACACTATGCACACATACATTTGAGAGAATGAGCATGCATAAACACACACAGTAATACACAAACATTCCCATGCATGGTCCCTCTCACATATGCACAGAGAGTGAGTTTTTTCCCCCCGTCATGTTCTTTTCTTATACACCAGGGAGGACCTGTACATCCGCAGTATGTATAATGTTCAGTTTACTGCTGCAGCCCAAACCATATTAGCATCAATTTGGAAGCAGGCCCAGGGTTCGATGAGGCCTGAACCGTGTTGGAACCAGGCCCGGGGTTCCCACCACCATCAGGCTGGCTCCTTTATTATTTACCATGCCTGATGAGTCCCCCTAATGGTTACATTATAGACGGGATTCCACCCGACAGGCTCAATGGCTGCCCTGGTGTCAAACTGTACCTCTCACATTGAACAACTCGAAGTCACAGCTGTTTGACAGTGTGAAAAACCCCACAGTTTGTGTTACTGGATGCTTGTAGTATAAGCAGCGTGCAATCTACTGGAGTTTACGGTGAGAACACAACTTCTCTCCCGTCAACCTATTTTTTACCTCTGCAGAATTATTCACATCTTGGAGTGAATATTCGTTGAAGGGTCCAAGTTTTAAGCTTTTAACTCAAGAAGCTAAAATCTGGAGATAATCCCTGCCAAAGTCTGATCTAAGTCTAAGTCTGAATCTGAGTCTACTTCAACATATAACTCCAGACGTTGGTCGAATTGAAAGAAATCTTTATTTTCTGCAATTTCTTGGAGACCAAACACTCAACACTCTCCACAACATTGTAGCTTCTTATCTTTTTTTTCCTTAGTTTTGCCTTCTACTACTGTTGTCTACTGTTGATCTGTTGTGATCTTTCCTTTGTCTTTATGCTGTCTTTTCCTTCATTTCAGCACCCCCAATCCAATGTTTTCCTGATGCTCCTCCTGCAGAACAACCCAATGAATAAAATCATAATTCTGTGTTCAGACCTCACATAGAAATCCTCTGGATGGGATGCCGGTTCAGGTCTCTGGTCAGATGAACTCTCTGACACAACTTTAGCATACAGTTGACCCTGTTATTGCTCAGCTGACATCAGGAATCCAC
>JAUESE010000015.1:7518676-7532495 GCA_032274725.1 Malacoctenus triangulatus
CAGATGAATGGCAAGAAAGATAGGATGATAACAAGGATGAAAGAGGAGAGGGGAGACAAAGAGAGAGAGAGAGAGAGGGAGAAAGAGAGCAAAGCTTACAGTAAGAGAAGGGACATCCAGTAGATGTGAACCACCTGTGAGGCTGGACACTGGGTGCAAACTTCTGACAGCGTGCCTGAACGTGTGTGAGGTGACGCTGGACTGTTTTTGCCAAAGGGTAACCTGGAGGTCATTCACTCTGAACATTAATTAGGGATCATGAGCTACAGCCCCCTTAGCCTTCACACATACATAAGCTGTGACAGTCTACACCCTCTGGCACACACTAACACAAGAGCCACCCGCCTTGTCACCCCCTCCTTTGCCAGTGACCTGCAATTGACCATTTGAACCCTCGTCTTAAGGTCAGGCGGGGTCCCACACTCCAGGGTC
This sequence comes from Malacoctenus triangulatus, assembly GCA_032274725.1. Classification (NCBI taxonomy): domain Eukaryota; kingdom Metazoa; phylum Chordata; class Actinopteri; order Blenniiformes; family Labrisomidae; genus Malacoctenus; species Malacoctenus triangulatus. The sequence continues at coordinate 7,519,109 of JAUESE010000015.1, forward strand.
AAGTAGTGGTCACTGCACAACCCCCCGGACAGTTTTGTCTGAAAACTGTTGATCTTTATTACTGCAATACAGGGAATTGGCAAGTTGATGAATATGGACGTCGAAAAATTAAGCTCTGCCACACCATGTGAAGACAAACACACTCCCAGTGTGCCGCAGAAAATAAATTCTGATAGTCCGGTGGGGTCCCGGTATTCATGTGTCCCCCGTGGCTCTGACCATGAAATAATTTAGCTCGCCACACGCACACAAACACACAAAAACGCGGTTTCTTACTCAACCCCACACCTCCTTTAATCCTTACAAGAATGCAAAAAAGCCAGCTGATTCATTGTGGAGACTCCAACGTTCATTGGTAATGAATTATTTTAATGACGGGAGACTCTTAGAAAAACAAAGCTCCTAAATCACAAAGCTACTCAAGCCATTGTGAAGGGTCATTTTCATCCTGTCCAAAGCGCCATTTGGCTCCCATGAACCGAATCGAAAAAAAGTGCACAGGAAATAGAGGCATTATCGGGGCTTTTGTCCAACCAACTGCTTCCATAATGGCCTTGTTTATAACTCCACATTTAAAGAAAAAATTACTTGAGTACTCCCTCCTCTACAAAACTCAGTCAAGGTTAACAATCATTGTTTTGGCAATATTCACACAATGTATTGAAATACAATGTATAAAAAAAAACCTTTCCCAAAGTTGATGAAAAGTAGGAATGCCAATAAATTACCTCAAGTGCAACATTCAGTCACGTGAAGATGTGGAAACCACAAAACACCCTTTTACAAGAAGCAAAACAAGTGAGGAAGACACAAGTTCTTTTGTTAAATACTTGGTTGAATACTTTGCCCTTAATATGACGTTTAAGTTTGTATATAGTACGAATGGACATTTAGCTTCGTGACATAAAGAGACACAAATTGTCAAAGAAATGAACAAAAGATTCAAGGAGACATTAAGGAACTCTTCCATGTGAATATTGTGTTGACATGAGAACTGATACTGGAACACTATTTTATTTTTTAAGCTGTTTTATTCTTTCCATCTCTAAATAAAGCGACTACCTCTCTGATTTTGAGGCTGACCAGGGGTTTGCATTTCAATGTGAGTCCTCAGAGGTCCAAGTCATAAAGTCCTCTCCTGATCATTAGTCAGGAAAAATGTTGGCAAACATTGTGGAGGAGAGTATTTTGGACTTGCTGTGTAGTCATAAAGAGGTTTTCCTAACCATAAAACACATTTTTCACTCTTCCAAAAGACTCCTATTCCACTGTCTACAGGATCATTTGCCACTTCTTAGTGGTCCTGTGTGCACCATATTTTGTTTGAATGAGGACCAGAGTGGATTTTTGGCAAATCAACTATTTTTGATGTCTTTACTGTTGAGATTTGATTCTTACAAAGATCATCACATTTTATAGAGATGTCTTTATTTGTATTGTCACTCTGTCACAGTCTTGACCACTAGTTTCACTCTATTTTAAAGGCTAGCTCATAGTAATGTCAGCCAATTTTTTTTGCCCTTTGAAAACTATTTCCCAAATAGCCGACCTATTTCACTTTTTAAAAAAAATCAATTCAAACCAACAATTTAAGAAGTGATCATGGCGTATCAATCATGGCCTTACTGTTCAAATAGTCACACGAGCGCTTTCCACACAAAGACTAACTGTGTGGACGTGCACACAGATGTACACATGAAGACATTGTCCAGTGGAGTAACTAACCTTGCTTACTATAACATCCGCCAATCCATAGGTCACAACCACTCCAGATAGCATCTTCATGCCTGCTGTGGACAGCCCACACTTATTACCTGGGATATAATCATCTCCTATCTGTCTTTGCCTCTCCCTCTGGCAACACACAGGAGCAGCTGTCAATCAAAGTGTCCACTAATGTGCTCCATATGAAACCCAACAAGCGGGGGGAATTCTGGAAATCCCATATTCGGTGCTTTTTATTTACCCTCCCGTTAGGTAGACAAATTTCCTTATTGACATGAGTAATGGGGGGATTGGAGGCAGAGGAAGGAGAGTCCCACTCTCTCTTCTTTTACAGTCCAAATACTGCTTATTTAAAGCAGTGGTGATGGAGCAATAGATAGGCAAGGATGATGTTATGGATCTGTGGGGCCCGGTTGAGACTTTTTGTTTTGAAATAATTAAATGTGATCTCTTGTGGCCTTGATCCTGGGGGGTAAAGGAACACAAGCAGGTGAAATGAACCACATAATTGAAAAATCCAGAGTGCAATCCAAAACTAAGTGGCCTACTGAAACCATACCATGGTGGGCACAACAAATTTAATAAATAACTGCTGGGCACCCCAGGGGTGGGGTGGGGGGTGGGGGGTTGGAGGGAGGGCTATGTTGTGCCGTCAAAGGGGCCCAATGTTTCCAGGGGTCGCAGAGCGTCCGCCGGGAGAGGAGGTGACACCAAGTGTGTTGTCAAGCGTAAATCCCGATGCAGAAGGCCCTCGCGAGATGGGTGTCCATATATCAAAGGTCTCACTGACTCGGGCTGCCATTTGATCTCCGCTCAGGAAATTCAAAATTCCAGGCAGATGAGGGGTGAAACTGAGAGGCCCTTAAGCCCAGCTTGTGCTAGTGATTAGGGGCAGCTGTTTCGATTCACATTTCGAAGGACTTGAACCCTGCAACCTGCCACATTTTTATGTGGCGGGCCGGGGCTCGGACGGACCAGTGTGAAGGCAGTGGCCGTGGCCATGGTTGTTCTCATCTAAGGCCACAATGGGAGTGAAGGGGGGGGGGGGTCCTGATCTGAGACCTGATAAAAGACAAAAAAGCTACCAACAGGATCAACCTTTCAGGCCAAAAAAAGAGACCCTACAATCATGGCACATTTGATCCCACACGCTGCTTTCAAAACAATTTGTCTATAGGCCTCCTCCTTTTCTTGTAGGAATTAGTCAAAGGTTTTATATAATTACTCAAGGGGAAAAGTGTACATGTCAGAAGTAACATCATATTACACCATGTAATTAATGTGTTTCTTGGCATCCACACTCGTGCATTACACTGATAACACTGCAGTGAGAAGGAAAGCACTTGCGATGTTCAAATTTCACGAACGCCTTACGGTAGTTAAACTTTTATAGATTCTGTGCATCATTAATGAAAGAACTTCCGATGTAACCTACTAATTCACCAATGCCTGAGAACTGCAAGAACTATAGATGCCTTCCAGTGCGTGTTAAGACGCCTGGAGTTGATCCAAGGTAGCCACTGAGTCGTTAGCTGTGGGACAGCGGAGGTAACGGCAGTGCAGAGGAGGTCGCTGTCCTTGCAGGAAGGACTGAGTGTGTGAGGATGTCAAATGTGATGGGAGAAACAGATGAAGGGTGTATTGGACATATGGAGGCAAAACAGAGCAAAGTGATAAAAGGCAGGACATTGAGTTAAAGAGATGGAGAGAGGTGTGTGACAGACACAGAGAGAATGAGGGAACAAGCAGAGAGTGGCGCAGGCACATAAACGATTAGTCCCAAACATGAGCTGACAGCTGGATGCCTGACCTTGGCTGGATTTGAGCGCAACAACCCCCAGCCTTCATTTACATCCTTTCCATGCCAAGTAATTTAGACACAATTCTTATTCCAGTGAAAAGTAGGAGGAAGGGGAGGGGTCCTCAGGTCAGCCCTCAGTGAAAGACCTGCACCAGTCAGGCATGTTTTGGAGGCGTGGCCTCGAATGAGGTACCAACGGCATTATAGACAACCTTCACACCGCAGAAAGTCCTCTTAGGCATACTGACACATTCACATTCAGATTCATATTACTAGGTGTCAAAGATGCAATGCTTAGAGGTGTTAGTGAGGAGAGTCCAGGCCCCCTATTTTTACTGCCATGTAAGTTGGGGGGATGCCCAGCTTATTAGACCATGATCTATCTGCTCTTAAACAGACTTGGGGGTCAGGGAACAGTTGTGATCAAGGTCAAGGGTGAGCAGCTGACATGTCAATCGGTGGATGACCACACTAAGTGACAAAGGCGCATCAGCATGGAAGACCTTGTTTGTGTCTCTTTTCATTTCCCAGAAATTCAGTCAATAAATGCCAAGACCACACAAAAAAATATCATCAGCAACTATCACCCCACAGCAACGCATCGCTAAATGGGCGTCAATACAAAAGTCTGCCTACATTTTCTCCCTGTGACCCTGCACTCCTCTTTAACCCTTTGAACCCTCCTTTCTGCACCCAACTGTTGGTTATCCGAAACTGATGCATCTCTTATCAGAGATCGACAAGAGGGACTGATGACCCCCCTGACCTGCCGCCGCTATCTACAAAGGGATTGTTTGAGGACGCATGTCTGACAACATCCTTGAGAGTCTGAGGCTCGTCACTTATATGAGGCAAACTGACCACCAGCACGTCCACCTGAGGTAGTTAAATGCACAGTATGGACGAGTGACACATGCTGAGCAGACGGGATCAAGGGAGCAGCTTTCTGACTTGTAATGTAACGACTGACATTCAATGCCACCTTCAAGTTTGTAACAAGCCACAAGAAATCCTTAATAAATATTCCACTCATCAACTGGTTATTTAACTGTTTGCCAGAACATATGCAAGGTCTCCTTGTACTCTTAGGTTTTCACACAGTTTGCTGTGCTTTACGATGGCCATACCAAGAGTTACTCTCATCCAGCTCTTTTCCTGTCCGGTGAAGTTTTAAGGTCATCGGGTGAAGCATGACACGTGTTCAGACACAGTCCAGGGAAAAATTGTGGCTCATCCCAAGTAGGAGCACAATAAAGTGGCTAATGAACTTGTTTACTAATAACCCTCTCTTATTGGATTAGGAAGGAATGACCGCTATGGCACTTTGGCAAGAATGAAACAAAACAAATGTCAATGATACAAGTTGTTTTTAGGAAGTCACAGAGTGTCTGATGTGGTGTTTCACAGTGAAATAAATGATAAGATAAAAAGATTTGGTTTAATACCAGAAAAGTGCAGCAAGACCAATGGGAATGTTGCAAACAATTATGTGCAACTGCAAATCAAAACTTGTGAAAATGCAACTTGAAATTCCGAAAATAAAAAACAAAGACATTATGTGAATCTGATCCCTGGTGCAGTGAAAAAACAGGTAAAATCTCACTCTCTGTGATCACTTTCATGTCCTACATTTATCAGATAACATCAACAACAGTTTTCACAATTTGAGCACAAAGGCTTGAACCAGAAGACAAAACCTATCAGGAGGCAGGATTTAATTGGATCCGTCATCCAGACACTGTGAACCTGCTTTGCCATCCACCCAAGTGAGAGGGACCCCGTGCCAGGCCTTTCAGCCACCCGTATGTGCTGTGGGCCGTGCCCTGAATTTATGTCAGATTTCACACTCCACCACAACACGGAGTCAGTGATCTGGACCTTACACCGGGGCGTTAATTGGTCAACTTCTGCCAACAGGCAAAGACAAATAACTCATGACTGCCTCGGCTTTCAGAGGTACCGTCAATGGCATCCTGCAATTTTTTTGGCTTGTGCATATGTGTGTTGATCAGTGTGGCGTGTTCTTGTGCCTGTCTGTTTCAGGATGAAGTGAACATGTGTGGGATGTGTTTGTATTCATAGGGACAGGGAGAGAAATGGGAGCGATGTTTAGAGCTCAGTAATGACATTAGAGGTGTGACAAGTGATACTATAGATACAGTACATTGGGTGCTACGTTCTCTACACCAAATATTGGATCTAATGTGTTTTGTACGAGAGCAGAACACATTTTCTTTTTTTTGCATGTTGTCTTCCACCTCTCTCAGCCTCCCTCAACATAAACAAGAAACAACAATTTCACACCAAGTAAAGAAGTGTGACCTTCATTCCCAGATGATCGCAGCAAAAATATGTGCATGTATGCGTGCGAGTTATCCATGCTAATTTTAAAAGTATATCATCAGCCAATATATTACATATTACCACAATGTTTATTTGCTCCCTTAGACATCGCAACAGCATGTAATTGCACCACATTGTGTAACAATGCATGTAATATTGTCATACTGTCAATTATCTCTGCAAGTGTAGACATTTTCTGAGCTTGGTTAACCCTAAATGCTACCAGCTAACACGGAGCAGCACATCAAGCATTAATCTTCTAGCTCAGCCCAGTCTTGTGGCTCAGGAATCCCTTCAACTTTATTGTGTGAAGGCTAATTATTTTTAATGTGCTGTGTTGTAAACTATTACTTTAGGAAGACCCTCTTCTAATCACCCATGAGCTTGTTTATATAAACTGGTAAATTGGTTAACGACAGTAAGTCTCCTGCCCACCATTCATTTTGGACCGGCCCAGTCAAAGAGTGTTTGTGTGTTGCAGATGGGCAGTAAATCAAACTCACTGTAGCATTAAAGCGCAGCCGAGGCTTGGGCTTTTGGTTCCAATTGAGACTATGTATGCGTTTGACCCTGAACGCATGAACCACACTCGACTTCAAAAGAGGTTGCCACAGAAGCTGATTTTACAATCACAAAATGTACATCACTCGATACCCCGGTGAATCTGCAGTTTAACTTAAACAAGCAACACATGTTTAGCTACTTTTTTTTTCTTTAAATTTGTGCAAGTGCATGACGTGCGCAAACCTATTAGGTGTGTGCGTGTGTGTGTGCGTGCGTGTGCACGGAGAGACTGGATAAACTGCAAGTGAATCTAAAAATGTATCCTTTGTCTCGTTCTGGCAGTCTTGCTGCTTTTCCATTGACACCAATGTAGCAGTGACAAAAAGAGCCATTGATATAATCTTCGACCATGACAGGCATTAACGGGCCTAATTCTGCCCGCTTCTGTATCAAGCAACTCTAAAGCTGATTTCAATTGCCAGCTCCTCAGTAGGGGGGCAGCAACGAGGCAGACAGACAAGGGAGGAAGGAAAGAAGCAAGCAGAATCTAGCTGGCAGGCAGAGTGGAGCACCCACCCTCGGCCCGGAGCCTGTAAATTCAGATTAGGGGGTGGATCAAAGCCTGGATTTAATCTGGGCCACTGGGCAAGGGCGGAGATTATGGCACCGTGGCACTGTGTGGCATTGAGGTTTGCCCTCATCACGCACACAGCGATATGCGCATGAATATGCACACGTGAATGTAATTGACTGGAAAGTGCACGTGCACGCGCGCACACGCATTTACACACGCGGTGAACGCCGTTTTGGTTCGAACCCAAGGAGGTGATCTAGGTTTAAACCTCGATCCATCCCCCAAGAATGCCAGTGGGCAAACAGAAGACACAAGGCGACTGTGACATTGAAGGCAGAGAAAGTGTAAAAGGCAAAGGAGGGCTTAGAAATGAATGTTAGGGGTTGACAAAAGGCAAAAAAGCTCCATAACCTACTCTCTCCACCCACGACTCCATACAATCCCAAAAAACACTCAATTTGCTCCACTTATTCTTTCCTCCAAACACACCATCACAGACACGGTCACACACCCATCTGGGAGTTTATCGCTCCACTACTGAGAATAAGAAAGCGGTGCCGATCTCGGGCGCAGCGTTATCCAGCTCTTTTGTCTCCCCAGATCCTGTGCTTTAATTTTATCAAGTGTGTAATTCCCGTCTACACACCCTCACTGCCACGAGCCCTGCTCTGTAAACAATTAATCCACCGTAAACTTCCATCTCTGACACTAACGGTGTTCACTCGCGCCTTTTTAGATGTTTTTTTGTCAACCTCGCTAATCAGCTTTTGCAAACCATTAATTTGATTGTAACGCTCCGTAACGCTTTTGTGGGCTTAGCGAGATGCACCTGATAGACTGTCATCGCTCGTTGGCCACATACAAGCAGTCAGAATGAACATAACAACAAACATATCGGTAATACAGCGAGTTCAACAGTGAGAGTTGAGATAAATAATTAGTGACAAGACTCTCGCTGGTTTTACATTTTATTCAGTGCGGGAAAAGTGCCTTTTTTTTCTCCCAGACATTTTTTGTCACTAAGACCTCCTCTTGTTAGAGGTGAACTTCACAAGTTGTTTTGATCGCTGAGTCAGTTTGTAATGTGCCTTTAGGGTGTATCTCAATTCAGCCTTCCCCCAAATCTACCCACGTACCCCTAAGGCAAAGCTCTGAATGTCTTTAAAGGAGTAATGGGGAGACGTGCCAGTGTAACGCACTGTGCTGACTTTTCTTCACTCTTACAAGACTTCTCCCCCGCCTGTCTCCCCCTCCTTCCCTTCCTCCCTCACAGACACGCACACATGCAACTTTCGCACACACAGACACAAAGTGATTGACTTCTACACATAAAAGCAGACCCTTGCTTTGCTGGTTTTACTTGATTAAAGTCAGAGCGTTGGGGTCTTGGCTGAGCTCTGTCTGGGACAAAGAGCAATATTTGTGGGGTCCGTTCTCCCTAAAAGACCCTCTTGTCAGGGGAGGCCCGGAGAGAGCGCTGGGGGAGCACAGACCGGCTAAAGGCCAGGCCATTTATCATAGTCCACCAAATGAAAGAACCCAAATGTCTCTTTCTTCCTCCCATCTCTTTCTCTCTTTCCATCCCTCTTTTTTTTTGGCCTACTCTCTTCCCCCCCACTCCTCTTTCCCCTCATCCTCTTTCCTCCCCTTTGTCCAAATCCAGTGGGAGTAGGGCAATAGCGGCTCACTGGCGTTGCTTGTAACAGAGCAGAGATTGGAGGAGCCGCTTGGATCCGGGCCTCACTCACGCTGGGGCCCCGGCGCTTTTTTTGTGTGTCGTGGGGTGATTTGTCAGGCTGCGGTGGCAGAAGTCGAGCCCCTGAGGTTGAAAGGCTATGACCCCAGGAGTGCAGAGTGTGAGTGGTGTGTATGCATGTGTGTGAGTGTGTGTTGGGACCCGCCCCGGGCTGAGGCCATAATAGACCTGAGCCTGAAAGAATGGGCATCGAAGCAGGGACAGAGGGCCACAAAGGCCTCATCTGCATAGTTCAGGTAGACACACTGTGATAGGAACTGACAAGGGTGTGACAGACTCAATGGTCGTGGGGTACGGTGCAGGAACCCGACTCTGTGTGTCTGTGTGTGTGTATGTGTGTGTGTGTGTGTGTGTGTGTGTGTGTGTGTGTGTGTGTGTGCGTGCGCGCGCGTGAAGATCCAGCAACCGATGGGAACGTTCGCGGCTTGCCTCCACTCTTCTTGGCCCTGACTGAAGAAAATCAATAACAACTAATCTCTCCCCACATAATAAAATACAAAATAGTAAACAATGGCTTTGTTTACCCATCTGTGTGTATGCCCCCTCTGTGTTTTTGTCGAGGCTGCTGGCCTGCATACAAACAGGGCAGAGGGCACACACACACACAGACGGACATGCACACACAGAAAAAAGGCTGACAGATGACATACTGCGCCAGCTCCTCGCCATGCTTCCCTCCTTCCCAGCCTCTTCCTTTGTCATTAAAGAAGGAAACACTTTCTCCCTCAGTTTGTTTGTTTACTGGTTTCCACCTCTCTTTGGGGAGCGAGTAACAGAAACACAATTCGTTCTCAGCTGGCCGCCTGCCTCGTCCCTGAACACACCCCACTTCTACTTCCCTTCCACTCCTCCTCTCTCTCTCTCAGCATCTTCTCAGCATGGATGAGTAGATTACATATGCTTCCTTTCTGAATGAGTTCACTCGTAAATAATGGATTGAGTTATTGTGTATTTGTATGACTCTCAAGGATTTTTTTTCCTCCCTCCTGTTGGAGTGTCACAGTGGTGGTTTAGTTTGTCTCCGAGGGAGAGTTAGGGTAGGGCTAGATAAGCGCTCGGAGAAAGGGCATAAAGCTGCTTTAAGCGTGCGTTTTGTGTGTGCACAAAAGCGAACACATGACAACAGACATGATAAATTCTGCAAGGTTTTTTCTTTTTTCTTTCCTGAAGCATTCTGTATGAACCTCCCTCAAAATGGTCGGTTGAGTCATCAAACTCTTTCTCCCTTTATGAAAAATCAGCAGCATTGGAAGCAGATGCTGTTTTCTATAAATACAAGATGAGAGGGTGGAGGGTGAAGGCCTGCCCGTACTGTCCTTCAGAATACTATCTGGAAACATTTACGACCCAGCGAGGCAAGATAGAAACAGAGCAAACTAGTGAGAAATGAGAACAAGTAATGAGCAGGAAGAAAAAGTGACAGGGCAAAAAAAAAAGAAAGCAGTGGGATGAGATGAAAAAAAGAAGGCAAAACTGTACGAAACCAGAAGCGTAAAAAAAGGGGGGGGGATTTTTTTTTTTTTTTTTAAGTCCAGGAATGCTGTGGTGATGCCAGGTTGGCCAAAGGCTAAACGACAACAACCCACCCGCTTCCTGCTCTAAGGTCACACACTGCTGTGCATCACTAAGTCTGTGACAGGGCCTGGATGCACTCAGAGAATGGGCTGCAGCCAAGGCTAACGTCGATGCAATTATGAAGCAATTACTGTAATGATCTCCAATGAAACCTGCTATGGCATTGTTACGGGACGAACAAAAGGATGGGCACTTCCAATTGTTCCACAGAATGTACTCTTTTCAAATAACACAGGAAAAGAAGAAAAGAGAGGATGTAGGGAGGGAGGGAGGGAGGATGAGAGAAAGAGGGGTAGAGAGGGGGAATGATAGAGCTGAGACCTGTGCAGAGCGCTGACCTGTTCTCGAATTTCATCGTCTGTTTGTGTACGTGTGTGGGTATCCAGGCAGAGAGAGACTTTGATACAGTGTTTAGGAAAAAGGAACAGAGGGATCAAGAAAGTGTGTGTGTGTGTGTGTGTGTGTGTGTGTGTGTGTGTGTGTGTGTGTGTATGTGGGGGGTTATTGGAAGATGAATGGCCTCTAAGATAAATGCATGTAGGCCAAAGCAGGCCGACCCCCACTCTATACCGCCCCACTACCATGACATCAGAACAGAAGGGGAAAACATCTCCTCTTTGTGGACGAGCGTGATTTAATTTGTACCTTCCAACGAGGGGTAAATATGTTTGGACTGTCTCGATGAGCCTGCGGTGGCCCGATCAGGTTCTCACGGGAAACTGCTCTAAGCAGGATATCAAGCCTGCTGCATTACAACTTCACTTTTTAAACTAATCTAATTTCTGGGCTCTTCTTTTCTTACAGACCCCCCCCCCTCCCTCACCCCCTACCCCCCACCCCCCACCCCACCCCACTCCACCCCTCACTCCATCTGTTCCTATGCTCCTCTCCTCTCGCGAGGCTGTCACTCCCTGCTGTCCATGCTCCGTGTCATTCCGGCTCCCGGCGTTCCCCGGGGATGATCCCTGTGACCTTCTCCCTGTCTTACTGGAATTTGACGTCAAAGGTCCTGTTGCTAAGAATGGAGTTTTGTTTAGTAACAAACATGACCCTTTGCCTTTACGCGGTCTCGCGCTTCGCCCTTTTTCCTGACTTCACAAAGTGTGAGAGTGAACAACTTGCTTTTTCACTCTCACACGCTTCTCCCCCTTCATTTTGCGTCCTTCTTTCTCTCTATCCATCACGTTCTATCTTTCTTTCCTTGCATCGATGGATCTTCCCTTCTCTGCCTCTCTGCCCCCTAGTCTCGCCTCTCCCTGGCTATCTCATGTATTATTTCAGTCTACAGGGGCTCAGGGTGGAAATGAAATATGGCGGCCAAGCCTCAACGGGCATGCTCATATTCTGTGTAATTACCTTGGGCTGAAGACTGGGGCTCGGCTCAGTATCTATAAATCTGTGCTTCTCACTGGCCCCAGCCGCCTTTTGAAACCCAACCTAGCCGACGCATCGTGGTGAGACTCTGACCCATGACCTTTCACACCGCTAGGGCTGCTGGGAGTGACCTGTGACCCTGCGTTGGGCTCTCTCAGAGTCTGCTCAGTCTGACCCCTATGAGCCTCATGACCCCCCGAGTCACAGCTGTGCCTGATCTGTCCTTAGGGGCCGGAAAAGAACACGTCAAATGGTTTTTTTTTGTTTTTTTTTACAGTAGTGTGTGCGGGCGTGCACGTGTGTGCTAATGTATACAAACGGGAATGAGCTTGTGTGATACGTGCATGTGACCGTGCTCGTCTATGAGCCTGTACGTCCTCATATCCTCGCCTCTACCCCCCGCAAAGACCCTCACAGGGGAGTGTATACATAAGAGATAGGTGGGTTACCAAAACAACGTGTCTCTTACAGCCAGGGCCACGACATGCAGACAGGCTAAGACAATCTATCAATCATGCACACAGAGGTCATGGACCCCTAATGGTGCTGTGTCTGTAAGCAATGCTAATGTCATCTGTTAAAAACATAGAGATAGATTTATTGCTGAATATCGATCCCAAAGATGCATCCAATCTACAATTATGAAAAAGCTCTCCCAAATGTAGCCGTCTGATGGTATTGAGTTTTAATGACACACATGGCTGCAGGTCACTTAGTGTTGGCCGTTATTAGCTGCTGTTGACATATATGGTATTTCAATAGCCGATACCAGGTGGAGGGCCTTGTCTTTAAGTTTTGGTTCATCCTTTTTTCCAATCAGAGGGAATGTTAATGGCTGAATTCAGACACCAGAAAACCTTTTTCCATTCTCTGACACTTTCTTCATGTCATTTCCCTCGATTTGACCAAAGTGGAAGGACACAAGTCCATACGAAGAAGAATCTCTGTCGCTTGTTCTTCTGCTTTTTTAAAAAAAATTCTTGAGCACACTGAAGCTCAGAGTTGTATCTCCTTTTCCTGCATTCATGTTGCCTGCCTGCTCTCTTCCCCATTGGCCCTCAGAGCCCCGTGTCCGACCGGAGCAGGGCCTCTGTGACCTGCAGCTGTGTTTACTGTCAACACAGGCCAGTGTTAGGACAGCTGGGAGAACAAGAGAAGGCCAGACAGCAGAGAGCACGAGCAGCTCATACACACTCGAAAACACACACGCACACATACCAAAAAAGATACTGGAAAAAGAAAGGGAGATGTCCGAAGACACGTATATTGAAATAATTTAATTTCAGACAATAACATCCAGTTTCCTAAGTGGTGTGAACAATCAGTCTTCATCAGACTTCCCAGAAGCCAAGAGGCATTCAGTGAGCCGCGTTTGTGTGCACTTGTGATGACGTGGCATCGCTGTCGCCACTTCCTGTCTCTGTTTTGGACTGATGTTGAAGGCATCATTATGTTGGCAGTGACACACTTTAGGAAGGTTATGCCCTGCTCCATTACACTCAACTCAGCAGACCGAACACGAGCACCTGCTTATGTTTGTTTACACAGGGGGAATGTGGAATTGCCTGTGGATGTGCGAGGAAAAGTGTGCACCTCAGATCCCCTGTTCCTTTACCCACGGTGCTACAACACACACACACACACACACGCCCACACGCACACGCCCACACACACACACACACACACACACACACACACACACACACACACACACACACACACACACACACACACA
>JAUESE010000015.1:7557008-7591311 GCA_032274725.1 Malacoctenus triangulatus
ACTCTCTCCCGGCTCTGCTCTGTCTACCCCCCGCCCCCCTACGGCCCTCCCTCCCCTCCAACAAATTCATTTTGCCCTTGACAGGGCCCAGCCTGTGTTGTGACACTGGACACCCCATGTGCAGCTACTTCTGTGACACTGGACGACAGGCATTTAAAGTCTGCCCGTTCCCAACTGGACGAAGCTTTAGATAGAGGAGCCATTCTGCTGGGGAGAGGGAGGGAAAAGGAGCAGGGATCGTAGTGGGGGTGGGGGGTGGGGGGGGGGGAAGGCAGGGAGTCAAGAGTTGTGCAAGGACAGCACAGCCTTGTCACACCATTACAAGCGGCTGTGGTTATATCGCCGTCTCCCTCCTGAAGGTGTTTTTCAGCTCCAGCTGATAAAAAGCCCCTGGGCAAGGTGCTTAGGTCAGGTCTTCAAACACAGGGGGTAATCTATCCCGCCTCTCTGGCTCTTCCTGGCCGATGCCACCGCTCTCATTTCCCCACTCGTTGCCTTAATTTGGCGGCAAGGCCAGATCCTGTTGGTGTCAGCGAGCTTAGTGAATGGGCAAATGTCACGGAGTTGCAATGGCACGGGGAATTGTCAAGCACCTTGTATCGTACACGGCAGCTGCACAGCAAGATAATAGATTAATTTCATGAGTGTCTGAGCCCTACAGGACAATTGCTTTTTCTTTCACCCATCCCATTCTTGCCGGATTGTCGTCTCACACTGATACACACATTTACCGTACTTACTGTAAACACATTTTCCTGTATACACACAGTCCCACATGTCTGTCTGAATTTGCTCTGTGGCAGACATTTCTCACTCTTTTTTTTTGGACTTGGATGAGGTTGCAATGTGCCTGACGACGAGAAAGCCGCGGAGAACAGGAAAAGGAAATTCCAAAGACGTGTGAGGCTTTGAAAGGGGGGTCTCCACTCGGAGAAGTGATGGATCCCCTGTTAAACACATCAAGAGATCTCTATTATTACCTCGCGTTTCGGTAAGGTCACCTGCTTTTTTTTTTTTCTTTACCCAATTTTGCAGCCTACAAAGTGTTCACCAGAAGATTAATCTAAAAGGAAAAATAAAAGTACATGAATGAAGTGGGAGGAGAAGGTGGTAAGGTTAAAAAGCTCCCCTGGTCACGGCATGATAGACTGGGAGGCAAAAGCCTCCTCTTTATGTGAGCAAATGCTTCGACAAAAGTCACTCGAGTACAGGATGTCTCCGCTGCTGCACAGCCATGTAGAGAGAAGGGAGCAATTAGGCGGACTGACAGTCCCGTGGCAGAACAATGTATGCATTTACAAAGACATGTGAGGAAGATGAGAATGCATACTTGTTACATTTCATGCAAATGTGATTCTGTCTGCAGATACATGGATACAGAATTTGAATAAATTCACATTTACTTCCTGACAGAGAAGGAGAGGAGCAGCCTCTCATGCTCGGACACAACGGCCTCGTTTGACCTCAGCGAGGTTGAAAGCAGCCCATCGTGTGTCTTGTTGTGGAAGTGCATGTCAGAGTGGAGCCTCTGAAGTCATCTTTTATGCATCTCTCTGGGTTGCTATGACGCTGCGCGGCATCAATGGAGAACATCAGTCTGGTGCTGGAATGACACCGCCGAGCCAGGGCATTTTCGCGGGCACTGAGCTTTTTGGCCTCGCTCCACAACCCGCAGCGGTACACTCTCAATCTGCACTTCAATGAAATCTTTTCATGCCATTAGAAAAGAAATGATTTTTTTCTTGACTGCATCACAAAGGAGGCCAGGAACAATGGAGGCATTGGCTTGTTACAGCCCTCGATTGAGACGTACTGCTGAAATGCACAGCATCATTATGAGGGCACGCCGGCTGAGGTCCAATCTTCCACAGAATGATCCACATAGCTCGCATTACTGATCCCGCCGCTTCCCGATAGGAGTAAATGTCTGGAATTCCGGGCCGCCTACGAAGAGATGCCACGCTAGCCATCAGATATTAGCATCTATGATGTCAGCAGGCTGCACAAAGGCTACACAGAGCGCAGGGGGGAACAAGAGGGCCACTCTGGACATTTATTTGGACGAGCCCCAGAAGTTTGGCCCATGTGCAAGTCGCTCAATTGTGCACAGGACGAATTGATGAAGGATTATTTAAATACGTTACAGCCTTTTAAAGAACTATCAGACGATTACTTATCAGTATGTTGCAACAGGTGTGATTTCTTAATTTCGTAAATTAAGAAAGGGAAAGGAGAGAAAAAAAAAAGTGTCTCCCAACCATTATTCAAGCCTGTCTGGCCACACTAATAGAGTTTGTCTAAGAAAGCCAATCCTGCACCAGCCCCCATGGTAGACTTGTCTGCTGGGTACTAGCGTGGCTGCTCTGAATGCTAACTCGGTCAGAACCAGGAAAATGAGCAAGACAAAAGTCTATTCAGGTCTGGGCCCATGTATAGACGTGCCCACCCCCCTCTTAAAATGCAAAAAAAAAAAAAAAGAGGGCGAAAGAAGGGGAACTAAACTGAGCGAGTAATGAAATGAATGAAAGAAAAGCGGGAGAGAGAATTTATTGGTTACCATTGCACCTATCAAATGGGGCGGTGAATGACAGCTGGCTGTCATGAGTGCTGTGTTCTTCATCTTTTGTTCGAGGGTACTTTTTATATCTCCGGAGCCGAGTAAAGGGACTCACACACATACGTGTGTGTGTGTGTGAGTGAAGCGCATGTGTCGGACGGATGGGAAATTGTGGAGGACTGTTTGGGGTTGCTTTGCCACAGGGGGTCCTAATAATCTCCGCAGGCAGTATTGATCCTCGTCGCATTGGTCCCTGAGCAGGAGCTGTTATTGTTGTGATGTTGCTGCTGCTGAGCTAAGTCCAAACTGAAGAGTTTTCAAAGACAAAAACACTTCTGAAAAGACACAACTAATCAGTTGACAGCAGGCTGGTTTTTCCAAATAGTATCACACATGATTTCATCTTTTCTAAGGAACACACGGAGTCCTTTATTGTTTTGTCTGACAGTTGCAGGCAGTTGTGCCCCTCAGCTCCGAAGAGGTAAAAACTGATTCGACATCCTTCCTTATTTTAACTTCTTTTTTTTTTCCTGTTAAAAACATGAACAAACTCGCAGCAGAAAGCCAAAGCTCCTGTATGAGTGCACAGGTGGAATAAGAAATCCTCCTCTCTCATGTTCAGTGTTGTCTGAGCTGCTGTGAGGTCAAACTCACAAGCGAGACAGCGCAACCCGGGAATCCGTGTTTGGAATCATTTCTGGTTTGTAGTCACCTGAACGCGGAGGAACTCTGCCTGCCTTCACCTCAGGTCTCTGACAGTTATTGTTCCTCAGCAGCCCATAAATCTGCAGCACTGGGATGTTTGCTAAAAGGGGGATCTGGGTCAAAGGTCAGCGAGCCCTGTCCTTTGGCCCCCACACGCCAGATGGCACCTCAAGGTTTCTCAGGCTGTCAAGAGTGCCTCTCTCTCTCTCTCTCTTGCTCTCTCTCTCTCTACTTCCCATCACCCCACTTCACTCCCTAACTCATCTCGTATTGTCGCTCCATGTCTCCCCCACTCACACTCTTTTACTCCCTAACAACACACCCATTTTCTCCTCGCACCCTTAGGCCCCAGGCCCACAGGACTTCACCCCTCCTCACTCTCCGGCTCTCTCTTTCTCTCAGTGCAGAGTTTTCACTTCTTTTCTGGGACTGAATTCCGATACAGCGCGATGAAAACCTGAGCAGACACTGGGAGATGGCTGCAAAAAAAGAGAAAAATCCCAGTTAAATACCTACAGTTAGTGTTTGCGAGGCTTACTGTGAGCACTGGCATTATCATCCACTAATTACTGCATTTTGAAGGATTTTTCATGTTTTCTTTTTTTAACCCCTACTTCATTTTCCCTTCCTCCCTTCCATTTTGTTTAGCAAATAGCTTTTTATAATCCTCATTGAATCAATTTTCTGTGTCAAAACGAATAAATTAGCTTGCTTTATTTTGGAATAAACCATTAATACAGGAATGGATGGTAATTAATTTCCTGTAATTGCCCCACCGGGATTGGTGTCAGTTACACCCACTCCATGTAAATGCTGTATATTAGCTTAAACATGGCTCTTACTGTGCCTCTGTGTGATTTGGGCGCTAGTTTCGGGGAACGGTGGAGTGACTTTTGGGTGCGGGGGGAGGAATGTTTTGGGGGGGAGGGCACACAGCTGTTTGATCCTGACAATATTGGAAGGGAGGAAAACTACAGCACTGTGTGACATACATGCGGTCTAAAAATGATTTGCGATCTGTATTGCTTGGCTGGGGACCAATGTATGTTTTTGTATGTTATCAATTCCTCTTGAGCATATTAGATGTATTTAATACTTGAACTTAAGCCTAAGCTTGAGCTTATGGCATCACTACTTGTAGTAATAACTCTTTGTACATAACTCTTTCCAAAATGCTTCTTTAGTTGTAATACCCGCACCAGGCTGTTTAACATCTCTAATTTGTCATTTCCAGGGGACGGCTGGGAGAGCAGGCTGAATTGCCTTCTCTGGGCTAAGCTCCTTATGTTCACTTGTACATATTGGAGGATTTGTGTGAGTGAACTCAGTGGGTCCAGGTAAAGTAGTCCCACTCCACTGGCTGTGTAAACAAAGGATATGAGGGAGCTGCTGCCTTGTAGCCTCTCCCAGCAAGAGTCTGGAGCTCTAACTTTGTACTTTAAGACATGGAGACAGCACATTAACATCCGTCTCCCCCGGCAGCCTGATTTAGGAGGCTTCTCCGACCGGCTCCTGCTGCACCCGGTGCCCCCGTTCAGGGACAGAGCGCGGCTTTCCTGCAGTGTCAGGGCAAGGTGGCAGAATGTCGGCTGGTAAGTGTGTCACCCTGGCTGGGGTTGGGGCACGGTGGCACAGTGGGAATGCTTCGATTCCCCTCCTCCCTCGCTCTCTCTCCCTCTCTCTCTCTCCCTCTCTTCACTCCCGCCACATCAGCACACATGAAACCAGGGCATGCCCCCAGTGAACAGCGGAATAGGCAACAGCCACCAGTGGGCCTGGAAGGGCCTGACTTAAAAAGAAATTTGGAGAAAAAGCTGTAACCCAAAAACAGCCTCAGTCGGTGCCCCTATTTTCCTATTTGAGATGAAGTGATGATAACTGCAGCAGCGAGGGAGGGCAGTGGTTATAGAGTCTGCCAAAAGACAGACAGATCCTTCCCCTCAGGTCAGGAACCATGAGGGAGCGGGCAGGATACTGAATCATGGGGCGACTCAAGGTTCCATTGTCAGTCCTTTTTTGATGTTAAAAACACACATTTTCATACACATGTTCTGTGTTTATGCACGAATTCTGCATGCATACGCTCCCTCAAACAGATTCTCATACACGCACACACCAATTCATTTATGTTATAGCATTTCCAGATATCTTAGGTCACAGCAGACTGACACACAGCTGAGGCAGCGTAAAACACGATGCCCCTGATAGAAAAAGCGCTCTAATTTGGAGCCAAACACACATATTTGTTTGACTTTTACTGTGCACAGTGAAAACTCTGAAAAGAAATACGGGGATGCATGAAGGAAAAATAAATTTGATAATCTCCAAAAAGAGAAACAAAGTTTTCAGATCCGCGTGAAAGGGGCGTTTTAAAGCCCAATGCATGGCTGCAAGTTTCTTTCTTTGTACGTGACTTTGTTAAAGCATTATTCACAGCTGTAAAACGAGCGTAAAGCCATCTGCTTTTCTATGCTGTCACTGTCAAAACCATGGACGCTGCTCAGTAACACGGTTGAAGAAAAGGACAGCGTTGCTGTCTGCAGGCTGGGGAAATATTATAAGCCAGAAATACCAAAATGCTAAGTGGAACCAGAGTCTTGAACAACAAGAGTAAAACAAGTGGTTGACTACACAGCAGTTTTTACACGAGGTCTTTTTGGGAAAGAAAAAAAAAACCCAGAGAGAATGGCTGCTTTGTTCAAGTTTCAGCCCCTCTCATGGTGACATAGTGGTCACACAAAGACTGCACAATTGTGGTGTATTGAGTTAAGGCTCACATATTACATTGTTTCAAATGTACAGAGCAAGATGTGCAGTCAGGGCAAAAAACAAAGAGAGGTGCAAAGCCATTCCTCCTAATTGTGGACGGCAGAGGCAGTGAGATTGATGAGGAGATAATCCACGTAAGATGTGTCTTGTTGGAAGTCTTCCTCCAGACATTTAAACAGAGACACTCCATCAGGATTTGAAGTTGAGAAATTCGGTGTCATCTGAAGCGAATCAATACCTTTGGTGGGGAGTGGTGGGCGTCTGCCAAAGGGACTGGCACCACCAATGTGTCTTCCTCTGAGCATCATGGTTGAGTAGTGAGTCTGCTGTAGGGAAGAAGAGTCCTTAAACCCTCAAAATCTGGCTCCGGTGTTCTGTCCTGCATTTATCTACGCGAGGTATGCTGCTTTCTCGGTCATGTGTCACTTTTAAAAATATTTTCCTTGGATCGCGATTTGTCTGTTTCATCAATGACAAATGCACACGTGTAATTAGGCTAGACTCTGAATCTTGAGGTCGGGGAGGTCTCATTTATATTAGTTTGAATGACCTCGGAACAATCTTGGGAACTCTCCTGAAAGTCTGAGACAAATAAATCGGGCGCGGAGGAGATCCAGATAAGGGAGCGGAGAGCGATAGCGAGAGCAGGAGTGTGAGATCTCTAAGTCATGTTAAAGCGGCGGGGTAGGGCACTGTCATGGCAATGTGTCTGAGAGGGCTTCAGCCTTTGGCTCTTTGTGCATTTTAACACACCATAAATCACTCTCCCAGCTCAGCCTCGCATTACGTGAATGATATATTTTATTTACACTATGGAGGAAAACACACATGGTCCTTATTAATCATCTCCCACCTTTAATAATGAGTCAACTTCCACTCATTCATCACCACTTCCACAGCCATGCCTGCAGAGAAATACACTGGGGGGAGGAAGGAGGAAAAACAAACACCGTTGGCGAACAAGGTAGCTGTTTGAGGAAGGATAAGTCAAACAGCTTCAAAATGCGATTGTCACATTCTTAAAGCATTAAAAGCCAATACTGTAATACTGTGGTGGAGCGTGGAGATTTTAGCCTGCGGGATTTCAGCTATTTAGTTTGTCACTCTCTGAGAGTAAAATACCTAGATGACATGAGAACTTTTCTGCTCCCTGACATGTTTATACAAGCGGGCTTCAGCACCATTACTCATTCTCACTTGTCTCTCTCAGAAGTCTTCTCTAATGATCGAGCAGAAGCATAACCACAGCCCTATGACATGGGTGTCATAGAAATCTGCTACATTTGCCAATGTGGCTGCATTACTGTCAAAGCTCATCAAAATGAGGCCTTTAAATTCTCAACCTTTCTCCACCCCCTCAGCCGCTAGAAAAAGATGTGCACTAAACGATAGGCGATTTCCCATCTTTGTGCTTAAAATAGCATTCGCTCCACTGTTAGAAGTCAAGTTAGATACAGTGAAACATCTTAGAGTGATTCCTCATGTTTGAAATGATTTAGAAAGCAATCCGTCTTAACAGGAGTCTCGCAAAGTTGTACTTTACAATGTTCAGGGTCTTTGGAGCTATTCCAAGTCACACAAGCGAGGGCACGAAAGCTGTTCCGCAGCTACATTTCCCACTGTGGGAAACATAATACGACAATGAGATAATAAGTGACAGCAGACAACTGTAACGAAATTCTTATATGAAGAAACATAAAGGATTTGCCATGTGAGCTGGTTGAGAAAATTCAGCGGCGGCACATCGCGGCAGCAGCTACTGGGGGGATTATTGGCGTTTGATAGTTGCTGGTGTGGAGAAGTTCTGGAAGTAAAAACAGAAACCGACCTCAGCTAACTTCAGAGACACAGATAGCGAACATCCACAAACTATAAAACAAAATAAAAGAGGCCATGCTGAGAATAACTGCTCGTGCCCCACCCATCCTGCTACAATCTGAATCCACTTTTAAAGCACCGCAACATATCATCAATGTCTGGTGGCTTTTCTTTACATCTGCCACGTTGCTTCCCTTTTTTTGCTTTCATTTACTCGATTTTTTTGCATCCTTTTTTGATTGTTTTAGCTCGATTTCAACCTGGGGGAGTCAACTGAAAGGTTCAGGGACCGTAACTATCACAAATTTGGGTTCTCGTCAGCCCAAAAAGGAGCCATGCACGGAGCAAAGTGCCAAAGAAAAACCATGACTGCAAGATTTTTTTGTGAGAAAATTAAGGTAGTTTATATCAAGGTTTTAAAACAGAAAGATATGAGAAACAAAAACTTTTTCGTTGTCTTTATTGGTTTTTAGCATGCTATCACATCACTGGTCAGTGATAATCAGCTACACACAAATCTCCCCTGTTCCCTCTGAAACTACAAAAAAACAGATACTGCACACTCAATCTTTAGCAAAATGTCTGTGAATTTGTGCAGATATAACTAACAAACAGCCGAAAAGATAGAAGGAAGTAGTTGCCTTGGCTTCATTTTATAGGCTGTCATTCAGTAATGGCTTGGATCCTCCTAACACTCAGGCTATGTTTGCGCTTAATGAACCGAGAAAAAGGTCATTACAAAATAGCAATATAAATTTTTGAGACTACCATAGCTATCATAAAGTGATTGGGAAAGTAATGGGAATAAGATTTAGCACTGGGTCCTGCTAATGTGTTCCAAAGAGGTTAACTGCAGTATTTAGTAACAAGCAAATGCTCCTCCTCCCATTAAAGGTGGTGGCCTCTTTTATAGTGGAGCTCCAGTGAATCGTCACAGCTTGACACTGGCTACACAGCATCAATAAACATCATTTTATGAAGAAGCATATAAGCAGATTTGGTAATAAAGTATTTTCGTCTGTTGCTCTGAGATATAAAAACATAGAATGACTCATAAATTAGGGCTGTGATATCAAGTTTGTTAATAAGTTGTGGTTATCGCCCGTCTCTCCAATAAGTCAGCTCTGAAGCAGCCTGAAGACCGCCCTGTTCTGTTCTTATGAAAACTTCTCTTTCTGCCCGAATCACATTCTTACTTCCTGGTTGATACAAATTCAATAAATTACCGTGAACAAATTCTTGGTCTCCTCTCCCCTTCTTTCTGTGTTCCCTGACATTTTTACTCCCTCTTCCAACCAATGATAAATCGAAATCTCGGAGTCCGTAATCCTATTAATAAAGCTCTCTTGTCCGTGTTACATTTATTTTCCCCCTAATCTCCTTCTCCTCCACTTTTTTCCCTTCTCTCCCCCTCTTACACACTTTGTATCTCTCTATGTCCCTTGGCTGACCCCGGCGAACATTTCCCCCCCGTGCAAGCCTGAAAGAAATTCAGATTGATGCCAAATATAATGCCGGTCGTGGGTTTCACATGTGACGAAGTAGCTGATGGCATGATCAAGGGTGGGTGAGGTTGAGTGACCAAGGTGGCCATCTTAGCTTCGTGTGGGAGGTGCCACTTTGCAGTGTTGCACACTGACATCACATCACCCACTGCAACAGTTATCGCTATGAACCACAAAGCCGGGCTGAGAGAAGTCACAATGCAAAGATGCATATTACATGACAAGACTAAAAAAACAACTGTCACAGGCACATAAAATCCTGCCAGCCACAAACACCCTCAAACATGCCATCTTAAAAGTTGGAGGAAATTTTTCCTTAAAAGTTCTCATCTCAAAACTACCTGAATGCTTTAAACCTGTGTGGATCCTGGTGTCAGCGAGATCAGTAAACTCAACAATGCTTCTTATTTTTCTTATTAAAATCTCATCAAAATACTGTATCACATTTTAGTATTTTCTCAAAAAAAAAAAAAAAAAAAGGAAGGAAGGAAGGAAGGAAGGAAGAATGAGTCTGGGTTAAATTAATGTGTTAGTAGGATAATAGAACAATACTGAATTGTATAAAATGTGTAAATCTGTATTTTTGTATCAATTGTTTTGGATCAGCTGAAGATTAAGCTCATTATGTGAAATTGGAAGCTCCAAAATGATGGGCACAGTTATGATTTAAAAAAAAAAAAAAAAAATTGCATTTATTCTATAACAAATTGACACCTTCAGAGATGATGTCAACACTTAAGAGTAAATGCAGACGTTAAAAAAACAAAAAAAAACCTCTAAAATGAGGAATTCAGGACATTTTATCCTTTAACTCAAACAGATGTTTGTCACTGAATTTATGTGCACATTTTGCATTCAAATGTCAGCAAGAGCCACGACTCTCAAAAAATCAGTCACTATGTCAGTAAAAGGAGTCATATGATCTGTTGACATGATGTTTAGTTGATAAAAACGAATCTAAATCAGTCAAGTGTTTGTTTTTTTCTCATCAGTTGCAATGAGGGGTTAGAGTCCCCGAGGCCGCATAAACTGCCTGCGTATGTGTTGAACTCCGGGAACTCGGCGACATTTGTTTTCATATTTCAAAGAACCGAAGAATCACATTAATTGGAGGAAACGTTTGGAGTTGTTAAACTCTCCAGTGGACCCTGGGTTGCAGATTTGTCAGCAAACGTGCCGGACAATAAAACTGAAGCAATGACGGAGTAAGTGAAAAGTTTAATGTGGCTCTCAGTCGGCTGCGTAACGTGTCGTGACCGATGAAACATTTCCCACTGGTTCACACGGCTTTCTGTCAGCGCTGATGTAAAAGCCCTGGAGGCAGGGACCCGGGTCTGCCCTTTAAACTGGCGCCTCACTCCTTCAATTTGGTCGTCACCGCGAAGAGGGGAAAAAAAAGACAGAAGGAGGAACTGAAGTACAGTCACTAATGCAGAAAAATGTATTGCTGCGCTCCATTGTCACAATGAATGAGGTTCAAGAGGTGAAACGAGCAAAAAGCCTGTTAGGATAAATCATGAAAAGCCAAAAAAACCTTAAATGGAAAGAAAGTGTCAGTAAATCAGAGGTCTGCTTTGTAAACACGCAGCACAAAAACAAATAAAAGTGTTTTTTTTAATAATACACGACTATTAAACTCTAGAAACATTGATTCTACTATAGAAACGTGACTATTTCTCCTTCCTTGGATCACTTTTGGTAGAATTCGACCACTTGAGACTGGGAGCACCCCAAAAAGTTTTGTCGACCTAGTTGTCCAGCAAACACACAGTGACAGTTCAAAACTCATACAAATTCTTACGCCTCTCCATTTTTTCCTGTTCAACAAGTTATTCACCTTACCTGTAAGTGGTCATAATGTTTTGGCAGATCTTTGGGAGCAATCTATGAATTTTAAACTTTGTTTTTGTGACACATTCTATCATCGACCCATTCAACATATTTCAGATGAACTCATTGTCGAGAATTAGGAACATTGGCTCCATTGCACATAATTGACACATTGTTATATTCATGAGCAGCGAACTGACGACGTCCAAACGCAGCCACAAAGGAGGAAAGAGATGGTTTACATGAAAATCTAATAGGCAATTTACATTCAAATTTCTACTGTCCCCGTTACGGGTGGATTTAAAAGAGCAAGGGCTCGCTTTTAATGCCCTCATGCTGTCTCCATACCACCTCTTCATCTCTTCCCCTTCTCCATCACCCTTTTCAACCCCCTGTGTCTGCCACAAGGGCTTTTATCCTCACCTTTAAGGGTACCCAATCAACAGTGGGCCTGGCAAAGCTTCTGCGGTGATCACACACAGCCACCCTGAACCCCAAACAAAGGCCATTCATTAAAATATCTCCGACAGAAAGCTCTGGGGTTTCGACTACTACATTAGCCTCTCCGCTAGGAGATCAAACCTGAGCTATACAACACAGAGATCTGGGTGGTTTCCTCAGAAAAAATAAAAAAAACCTGAGGACTCCAGCGAGGAGAATGTTACAGCTCACAGGCCCTCTGATTCCAGCAGGCCGACAAACCAGCCGTGTGGGTCAGCACACTGAAGAAGATGTTAGGTGGAAATGGTGGAGAAGCATCTGTTCAGAACAATGAGTGGGTGGCCAGATGTAGCATTTGATGTCTGCCGGTGTTACAGTCCAATCAAACAAATCCCAGTCCCCTTTATTAACATGACTGCTAATGATAGCAGCTCCCCTCAGTCTGCAGCCTTTCAAATGAACACCGGGGCTCCGCTCCGTAACCAGCATGTTGAAAGAACAGCGTGTGGAGTGAAGCTATGGCTGTCCGCCGTATGAATAAAGTCTGTCATCACGGGGAGATAACATGATGAGATGTCAAGTCGTCAGACATAGACCTACCAGATGTCTGTACGGCTAGGTAGCTTGGCCAAACAATGGACTTTTGAAAGTGATTTCACAAAAAGTTCATCAGAAATACATTTAAACTCGGGAGTTGTAACATAAATAACATCTGCAAAACTTTTGGGGGTAAATTCTTGGGTGGATAAGTGTAAACAGTAATGATCCAGGCAGTAAAAAAACCCTCAGACAGAAAAGAAGAAAGAAAAGACTAAAAA
The DNA here is from genome assembly GCA_032274725.1 of Malacoctenus triangulatus. Classification (NCBI taxonomy): domain Eukaryota; kingdom Metazoa; phylum Chordata; class Actinopteri; order Blenniiformes; family Labrisomidae; genus Malacoctenus; species Malacoctenus triangulatus. Next base: position 7,569,452 of record JAUESE010000015.1, read on the forward strand.
GGAAAACTGGATCAGACAGACGTGTCCAAACACGTGCTTCTCACTATATTTTGCAGCTTCTATTTACATGTTTGTCATGACTGTCATCAAGTATTTTTGTAATTTTTCTGAAGCGGTGCGTTCACTCCAGTGAAAGTCTTCCTCCATCACTGACACGGTGAAAGAAGCCAAGACATTTCCTCCAAATGTAAATGATCACGGATTAGTCATCCATCCTAATGCAACAACAATAGCTCTCATATAGCTGTGGATTAATTTTTTCCCTCTGTGGACTGAGAGAAGCCACGAGAAGTGGAGGGTGAAAAGCTACGTCTCCATAAAAACCCAACTTTACTGCATATAGAATTATACACCTTATGTGCATCATAAATGGTGGGTAATTCATCCATAGATGTAATAAACCATGGAATATGGATGGCATATATTCCACCTAACAATATACTTCAGCAGGGAGGAAATAAATATGGTGGTGTGATTTACAAAGTACACCCATAAATTATTGGGATATTTAACAAGTTAAACACTGCATGGTGTGATGCACCGGAGCACCGCTGCGGCACTGTGGTTGTCAACTGGATAGTGGGGCGACGGCGTGGCGTTATGAACGTCCAACGCCTCGTGGACATGTTGTGCCACGAGGAGACACTGTGCACTGTATCATCCCCATTCTTAATAAAAGCCGATGGGGCCTTCTGAGCATAGGAAAAGTTATGGAAAATATCTCTCACCCAAGGACACGGAGCCAGATGTGCTAAGACTTATGGGAGCAATCATAGGTGGCCAAGGCTCTGGTGTGGGCCTTATTACGTTAGGCTGCAACCCAGCACCTTCAACTTATTAAGCTGTCAAGAGTTGCAATGATTAAAACCAAAGAAAGGTCAGTCGCAGACCTTCAGCATTGTGCAGACCCTGATATTTGCTTTTAGGCCTCAGACCTAATGAAGACGTTTTACTTGATACATGCATGGGGAGACGAAAAGAAATACTTCTTTTTTCAGGCCCCTTTTTCAGATTCTTTTATTCATCCTGGATGGCTTGTAAAAATGTCCAATAGTAGTATTTCCTCTTCGCTCACAGCTCTATCCGTCTCTTTTTCGCCCCTTTTCTATCCTCACAGACTCCTTTGAAATTAATTTAATCCATGACAAAGAGGCAGATAATTAGGGAGAGATAGAGAGTAAAGGAAGAGGAGAATAAGTGAGGAAATCAGAACCACGGGTAACTGCGTGCTGTTTTTCACTATCCTCGTCTCTCTATTCAGCAGTTTTGCATAATATCAGCATGTGTGGGGATCAAAGGGAGTAGGTTAATGGGAAAGGGGCTAAGGGATAATTACAGGGAGGGGACAGGTCGGGGAGCGACGGGTCCAGGTGGGGCCAGCCCTGCTAATATGCTCCCGTTATGCTGACAGCAGGATTCCAGGGTCTGCCGTCAGAGATTAAAAAAAGGAAGTAGAGGAAAAAAAAAAAAAAAAAAAAAAACAATCTCGGGGAGTTTATTGAGAGCTGTCACGGGCGTCCCTCACATGCTCGGCAAAGGTGGCCGCTCGCAGATTTATACTCTTGTCATAGCTGATGATGCCATCGAGACGGTGGGAAACTGGCAGATGTTGGGGGAAGGTATGCGGGAGAGAAGGAAGAAGGGAGAGAGGGAAGAGGAGAGACGCGGTCCAGCTGAAGGAGGAGAGTTCAGGGATTACAGCCCCGAGGCGAAGAATCAATCACCGCAGGGTGCGGGTGGGGCTACACGGGGGTGGCGTGTGTGGCGCACACACCGATACAAGAATCCCACCGTCTTTGTCCAACGCCACTCAATGTATACAATTTTCAATTTTGGTCCTGGGGGGGGAGATTCATGATGTCAGCTGTGCCATTCTCAGTCTTCCACGTGTGGACATCTCGATTTCCCTCTCTCTATATATAAACTCTATGGGTGTAACAGCTGTACTCACCTGCCAAGGTAGATATAAATGTGACCGAACGGGCGGACTCTCTATTAGTGTAGAGGCCAAATCCTGACATGCCGCTGACACCCTGTGAAATCTTTATCATTAGCAGGACACAGCCACGAGGCTATAAATGATGACGAGCGGGCAGAGGGAGAGAGAGAAATGAAAAAAAAAAAAAAGGACGACAGTGCAGAAAAAAAAAGGTGAACCTGTTTTAGTTCAAAGCGTGCCCTTGACTTCAGAGGGGGAAAAAATGAGAGGAAGGGACTGCGGTAGAGAGACATCTGTCTATTCTGGCAGCGCACTTCAGCACAACCTGTGAGGGGCAAATTGAAAATGACATATGTAAAACTGCGGGGTCACATAAAGTTCTGTTTGGTCTCGAAGGAGTTACGCACACCTAGTTAGCTAATTGACGTGGCAAAGCTGATGGAGGTTGAGCATGTCAGAGCAGCGGCCTTGGTGGGATGTTTAATTTTAGAGGTGAAATTGTGGTTAAAATGTGATTCTGCAGAAGACGGAGCCGCATCAAATGATCAGGCATTCATGTATAAAAGGCTGCTGAATTGTACAAGGCATTCATACCGGTGAAACTGTCGGTTCATGTTTGGTTTGCCTGGTTTGGCTGCATGTCCTACATCAGCTTGGGTTGTTGAGGACAGGACCTCAGATTGTTGGAAAAGTGTCGACATGCCTAAACTCCTCTGAACTTTTCTTTTTTTTCACCTTTTTCTCCCTCGAGGTAGAGACACTTGAAGGACATTTCAGTGACACGAGGCTTTCAGCAGAGCCACTGGTCTGAGAGCAGCCTTTCCAACGGATGCCACAACAATAGGCCGAAATTCCCTCAATGTCAGACCTGTCCTCGGATCTGCTCCTGGGACCGACACGCCGATCTATTTTTCCTGCCATGACTGCTGGCGAAGCCTGTTCGGAACCTGCCCTCCTGTCCGAGCTGTGAAGCCCCCACCTCCCCCAAACAGTTTCAGTCACATGCCAGTCAGACTAAAGTCATTATCATATGTCCTCTAAACCTGAGAAATCACCGTGTGATGACTGTCTCAGTCGACCAGAAGACTGGAGGCTAAATGAGAGCTGTCGGCGTTAGAAAAAACCTGTTCCAACCTCTTGTCTCTCTGATGCCCTCCATGGGATCCATGCCCTAAATAGTGATGTTTTACCTGGGGCCTCCTCCTCCCTCCCTCTTTTCCAACTGCTCTGGTGCCCCAAAAGGAAACAGAAAGTGTTTAAAATACCTAGGTAAGGGGGCGAACATGCAGACTCTGCCAATGAGGAAAACACGTTGAATTCGCAGCCGACGAATTCAAAATGAAGCGATTTGAATGCAGACAATGAACATTTGTGCGTACACACAGAGAGGAGAAACTTGTCGACACAGTTTTAGGAGAATCCGAACAAAACTGAATGTTTAGCTGTTCTTGCTGGGAGCTTACAGTATGCTGACTGTGCACCGATTCAATTCAAAGATTTCTGGCAGGGAAAAAAGACTTATACAGCCTGTAGCTATCCCAACAGGAGCAGTCGGTGAATAACAATGTGCTACTGAGAGCCTCTTTAGCATCACGTCTATACTGCTGGCTAGCATTGTGTTTGGCTCCCCTTTCCTCTTACGTAGCAATACTGTGAACCTGAAGGAGGAAGGGAAAAAAAGAAAACCCTTATCTGTCTATCTTTGTGATCAGTTACACGCTCATTATGTTGGATCCATCAACATTTTGAAAAGCTTGAACACTCTCTTTTTTCCCTAATAGTTCCCAGGATACACTCAACTGCAGTTGAAAGCTCCAGTTACCTGAAACAAATTGCCTCAAGAAATCTGAACCTCTGCTAGTCTGCGAACGTAAAGAGAGCGGCAGACGAGAGCTTCAAAACATTAAAGCACACAATACTCCTGTGTTTTCAGCTTTTTTTTTTTTTCTTCTTGAATTGTCCGCTTAAAAAAGAAATAAATAAAGAATAAAAAAAGAAACCTTGTAGTCTGTGTGTGCATTCACGTAGAGTTTGCGCTTTGGGCGAAACGTTGTGTCTCACCACATCCCCCCCACATTCCCGCGGTATAAAAAGAGCTTTGACACAGCGGTAAGATAGAGTTTCACAGTGTGTTTGAGTGAATGTAATATGTTAAGATGTTACCAACATGGTTTCCATTACAGTAGAATAACAGATTCACATTTTGTAGAGATAAGCACTGAGGGGGCGTTCGGAGCATAGCCTGCTGTGACATACTCAGTATTTATGTCGACTGATGACGGGGGACAAAGAGGAAAAAAATCAACATGGGTAGTCAAGCCTTGTGTACGATGTGTCAGGGAGCCAGAAATAAAGTATTGACAGTGAAAAGAGGAGCTTTTTGGTGCATATACATTAGCACAAAAAGAGCCCCTGAATGGACTAAATCCCATTTTTGAATCCTGAGGCAACAACAGAACACAGAAACACAAGGAGACCACCCTGGTATGCCATACCAAGTATGGTATTTTTATCTTTACTGCTTCCTTTTGCGCCTTCTCACTTCCTTGATTTCTCAGTGTTCCTCCCGAGCCCTTTGGCCTGTGCCATTTGAGAGCTTATCGGAGGCTATAAAGCCCAGGTTAGGTTTGGCTGCAGACTGTTCCCCACTGGGACATAAAGACGGGGGGCTTTTGCCAAGACCTCTGCTTACATCTACCCGGAGAGCCTGTGCACACACAGATGTCTCAATCAAAGAGACACCAACACACAGACACACACATGCACACAAAAGAGAGCACGCACCTTCTATTAACATATAAAAATGACGTGTAAATGCAATCCAGACAATGAGCTTGGCATTAGTTGATCAACACTAAAGTTGCAGGCTTTCTTTTGCTCACAGTGTGAAAAACCCGGTGCGCAGTTCTGTCAATTTTGGCAGCGTAGCCTTGAGGATTTGTGAGTGGAAAAAACTGAAAATTTATTATCACCTTTCTCCATGAATATATCTTTTGTGGTGCATCAGATTTGGTTGGCCACGGAGTCGGTCAAACTATATCCTCCAAGGCTGTTGCAAAATTTTGGCAGATGCAGCCTCTGCTGGAGAGAACAGCACAGCAGAACCACACAGATGAGAACAATAAAACATGAAATATGAAAATACAGCACGAGATAAGTATGTGTTTGGAGAGTGACGCGCTGCTTTTTTTGTTCTTGTTTTGGCTCCACACTGGGGCGACCGGTTTCAAACAATGACTTTGAGGGGAAAATGTTGTTTTTAGACTTAATTTGAGGATGTTCACACCAGCTTCAGCTGAATTGTGCGGGAATCGAGCGCAGCCAGGTCGCAGCCAAAATCCTACACACTTCATCTGGCTTTAATGTAAGCACCTTAGAAATATACTCGAAAACTGACAAACTAACCTCTGTGTCATTGTTTCATATCAGATTCAATATGCTGGAGTGAAAAGCCAAAGCACTAGAAATATGTCACAATCCCAAAAACTCACTGTATGTATATTCACTGAAAAACCTTCGGTTGACGCGAATAAATAAAAAAAGATCTCGGAGTTCGCAACGAGTTCAGCAGACAAATGCCAGCAAAAAGCCACGAGGGGTGAAAAATAAAGATCCATTCCTTCTTCTCACTCCTTTTTCTTTCCTCCTCTCCTTCACTCACTCCTCTCATTCTGTTCGTCCTCCTCCCATGAACTTCCCCGCTGCTAGGTACTGCTAAAATGATTAGCTGCCAGCAATCAGCCCCCCTGGCCAAATCAGCTTTGAACTGGTCAGGGCAGACTTATCACATGACGGCCAGTCCCTGGGCCGGCCCTGCGCTGCGCGTTGGCAGGTGAGACCTGCATTACAGCTTGCATAATTCCCCAGGTGGGTGCGATGAGTTCACAGCAGCTTTAGTAGGAACCAAATTGTGGGGATTGCTGACATATAATCGTTTTAGAGAAGTGTGTGTGTGCACGCGTGTGTGTCTGTGTGTGTGTATGTGCGCGCGTGTGTGCATGTGTGCCAGTGAGAGAAATCAGGGTGAGAGAGATGGGCTCAATACAAATTTTTGCTGTTATCCCAGTAGCCCCCCGTGCCCCCCCACACACGCTCCTTCCACCAGATATATTGCATACACATACACACTCGTGAGAAGAGTTATCTTGAGCCACGCACACACACTGAGGAGCCACTCACACATACACAAAGGTGAGGAAGACAGAACGAGGTCAAACACAGAGGTAATAAAAGCTGTGGTGTCCGACTGTTGATCTCATCCCGGGTTCATCACTTTAAACAGGCTGAAACAGCAGGAGAAGGATCTGCTGCCGAGCAGAGACCTTCCCAATTAGGATGAGTCATGCACAGAGGCAAGTGCTCTCACACACACGCACACACACACACACATGCACCTTGTCCCTCATTGTGGGAGACAGCCTGTCCTATCAGAGGTGAGCATGGCCCAGGCAGCTCAGAGTGGGTATGCTGAGGAGGGGCGATGTTAGAACGGGCTGGAAGAAAAAAGAAGTGTGTGATGGGAGATGTTGCCTCTTCTCTTTTTCTCCACCTTTTCTTTTTTCGCACGTGGCGGCTCTTGTGGTCGAACACAAGCCTTTCGACCGCAGACACCCACTCCCTGTGGGACCACTGAACTGAGCACCAACCTCACAGCCCGGGTCTGATGTGTCAGTAAGCAGAATCACCACTAACTATGAACCTTCTCGCTCCCTGTCTCGGCGCTGCACTCCTCACACCCCTCGAAGCAGCAGTCGACCGTGCTCTGCTCCCACTATCGTGTGCACCTTTTTCCCTCTTTCACTTTCCCTGACAGCTTCTCCAACAGTAAGTAACGAAAAACTCGAGAGACTGTGGAGGGTGAATGAGACAGACTTGGAAATAACTGAACTTGGCCAACAGAAAAAAAATGTCTTCAACGTGTTAAAAAAATAATACGATAAAAATCAGGCTTGTAACTATGAGTTTTTTTTTTCTCACTTCTGAGGCCTGAAATTCAATATTTCATCCCTTACAAAGTATTTCACTGCACCAAAACATGTATTATATCAAGGAAACTCCCTCCTGTGTGTACTCAGACTTTGCCTTTCTAGTTCCTAATGCTCTGTGTCACATCGGCCTATGAGTGTCTGAGTCTTGTTTTGGCCTTCTGTCAGAACGAGTCTCCTGCTGGAGAGACATATTCGTAGTGGCATATTATTGGGCCTGAGGGGGGTTTAGAGTGGACCAAGTCCCTTCCACTATTTAATCACTATTTTCACATCAAAAGCACACTCCCCCTGCTGTCCTCCTCCTTTCTCCCTCCATCTCACGCACACACACCATCCGCTGCGCACACATACTTTAATGCACAAGCCCGGAGTGCTCACACACAGACATGCGCACACACCTGATTCTGACAATCATCGTGCCACCACTGATCTGGAGTCCGTTGAGGTCATGGCAGAATGACAGCTGTCACAGAGTCCCCATTACCCCCACGCAGCAGGGAATTAAAGACAAACAAACCTGCGGCCATAGGAAGAGGAAGTGAGATTGTGCATGCGCGCGTGTGTGTGTGTGTGTATGTGCGTGCGTGTGTGTGTTCACCGTGTCTGTCCTTGTCTCCCTGCAGTGGAGTTACAGTTGGAGTGGGGAGATGCCATCATTCTCTTATGTTTGAAGGGAGTAATAAGGGCAGAACTGTGCTGTTTTTCCATTTCCTCCCATGTCCTTCTTTGCTAGCATGATTGGGGCCGTAAAACTACTCTCTTAAAGTCTCGAGTGCCGCTGCACGGAAACATGCAGCGTGTAGTCATTCTAAAGGGAAAAAGGTTTTCTTTTGATGTATTTTTTTCCAAACTTTTTCCACACAGGCAGTCAAAATTTTGCAAGCTTGATAAAAAGACTTGTTTGTCGCATTTTTGCACCATGAATTTATTCATCAACCAATGAAAGTATTCAAAACGGAAGTCCTGTCCCAACATCAGCGATGCACCATTATTATTACATCTCCCAGCAATGCAATTCTTGCATGCTTATAAGGGTCTTAGCCTCTCACACATGTATCCTTAATATAAATGCCAAAAAACGGAGGCAAGCTGGTTTTCTAAAGACTGGCAATTCTATTGTTTAGCAGCAGCTGAAGGGATGAACACTGGCTGACAACAAATGTCTAAGGCACAAGAGCACAAAAATTGAAAAAAAAATGACAAATTTAACAAGTCATCAACTTAGTTTCTTTGGTGCTGCTGGTGGGAACTGACTAAAATTTAGGCAGAAATCATCTAACTGTCGGGCAGCGAAAGGTACTCTGAATATGAATATCTGATTTTTTCCCTGATTTATTTCACTGCTCTTCTTTCTTTTACCACAAGTATATGAAGAAGTAGGAAGACAAGAACTCCTTCAATTTACACAGGGTTCTTGACACAAATACTCAACTTCAGTGAAGAATGCCACCACTCAGCCAATAAAAGCCATCGCGTGAATGTTAAATCCGTCCACTTCTGCTGGCATTTACACAGAGAGTGTAACCTATAAGCCAGACCTCCCTGCTCTGTAACCTCTCCTCCATCACGCCTTCTTGGCTTTGAGCATCTCAGCTCTGTAGTTTACATATGTTCCACATGGTTTAGCATGCTGGCCGGATGCAGTGGCACTGTAGGTTTTAACCCTTGCTGGGGGTTGGGTTGGTCCACAGCCCCCCTCCAGGGACACCAGTGCTCTAATGGTAATTTAAGTGTAAAATCTGGTCCCTGGGAAAAAGGTCATTGAATCTGCATAAGCCCCCTTGAGCCAGGCTTAGGACTGTCGGCCTTCAAGAGGATGGAGGCAGATAGAGGCAACCTTCTCTTCCCAGCTCTGCTTCCATCTCTCTATGCCCCCACTTCCCTTTTCAGCCCCCTTCGCATCCAAGTCCCTCGGCTCCACAGTTCCACTTGGTGCTTGATCTATGTCTGTGAACAATAGTTAGAGATGCAATGGAAGTGGGGCCAGGGGGAGAAGGGATGAGAGACTCTGTTGTTCTTGCTCAACTGCCCTCTGCATCCTAAAAGGCTACTCAATACTGAGGAGATCAATACTGCAGAATGTACTTCCAAAAAAGCCCGACACAGACACCCACATCCATGTTCACCACACATGTGCCAACATGCAAAAAAAGTTACCCACACATGTTCACAGACACGAACACACACACACACACACACACACACACACACAGAATGGATCCACTCCTCCTCGTGCGATGAATTCTGACTATTTGCTGGCAGATGGGAAAAGTGCAGCCGAATCAAAACAATGTCAGTCATCTGTGGCACCACATATTAGAGAGGAACTTCTGCTCGGATGGGAAGAGTAAAAGCATATGTTGTTTTGTCTTTTTGATTAGGGTTAGTCTTCTTTCACTGTGCTGCTCTACTTCAGCTGCTGCGAGACTCCTAGGGGGAGCTTTTCTGTCAACAGATGGCAAAATTAGCTCAGGGCAAATCACTTTGTGGTTCTTATCTACAAGTAAATATAAAGGCATGTGAAATGAAATGCAGTATCTGCAAATTAAACACCATACACCGAAACAGTGTGTATAGAGACACAAATATGTTTATGTAATTACCCACTTGTGGCAGTAAGTAGAGAAACCACAAACACATTCTAACACTGCTTAAGCTACACAATTAACCAATCAGTTTGACTTAAGTAGAGTTCTACAAGAACAAAATGTTTTTTAATTACGAGGAAACGCATGCCCACTCCTTTTTTTGAGAAGCATCCAGCAAGAACGACAGACATAAAGGAATAAAAGTGTAAAGAATGTAATTAGGGCTGCTATAATACAGGGAGTGCAATAAAATAAGTGTGCATCGGATGGGATGTCATCCGTCACACCGCAAAGACAACATCTTTTTTCTGAAACTAAGATAACGGGGAGGGCAGGACGAGTTCAGATAGTGTTCTCTGAAATAAAAAAGAAATCTAAACAGTGTGGCACTTTATTTCCTCCTCCACTGACAATTAACAAAGGGGTTATTTTGAAGCCGTACAGGAGGTGGTCATGACAGTCCATCCCCGGAGCATTTTCCCCCTCAGTGTTTGAAAACATGTGGGAACGCTTTCCCTCAAACATAAAAGGATCAAGACTCCCTGTATTCTAAAGGGAAGCAGAGCTACCTTGGCACGGTGTTAATTTTAACAACTTCTCCCTTTATTTGGCACGGCATTTACTTTGAGGCCGCGGGACTTCTTTTGAAGTACTTGTGCTGCCTCGAATGAGGGGATCCAGTGTGAAGTCAGTCAGCCTGTTATTAAGATTAATTAATGGATTGTGAACTCTGACTTCGACTTGTGGTTATGACCCTAAACTCTTTCACAGGAGTTAGTTCAGCATGAAGCACCATGAATTTTTTTAGAAATATTTTTTTTGGAACTGCAATAAGTTACAACAGAAATCAAATGTTCTAAAAACCTGATAAATGAAGCATCATAAACATTCACAGAGGACCTTTAGCATACTTGAAGGACCATTTACCTGTTTTTTTTTATTGAATTTAATGTTTTCACCTGTGATAGATCTCAAAATGCTTTGCATTAGTTGCTGCCTTAAATTTAACAAACTTTCATTTGTCTCTGATTTGTTGCTCCGCTCCCATTCAGTCCCACCAGAATAGGATTCTAATGGTGTAAATCAGGGATCCAAACAGGTCTCTCCTGGATCTGTTCCCAAATTCAGCTTCGCTGTTACCGACAGCTCAGAGACGCTATTAGCCTTGTTATTGCTGACATGTTTAAAGACCTTTTAAATCAGGTTTTATTTCTCCTCATTGGACTTTAAATGAGCTTGTCATGTCCTGAGATCTGTGATGCTTGTAACAAGTCACATTTACAATTTATACCAGAGGAAAAATAGCCCAACTTTGATTCACAGTTGAGAGGATGTGAATTCCACACCAGATACACACCTGATCAATGCGTCTGATTTTTTGTTTTTTTTTATATATCTGTCCAATTAAACTTTAAAGGAAACAAACAAAACTCTAAGGAGGCGAGCCAACTTCTTGTGTCGACTTGATGTGTTGATTGGTCAGAAAGCGAGTGTGGCGAGTTTTCCAGGCGTTAAATCCCTCACTTGTTTAGCGTTCTTCATGTAGGAACACTTTTGTTTCAGCAATCATCAGGTCCTCCTCCTGCAAGAGTTTGGCAGCAATACAGAAAACTGCTCTCAGCTGTTGTTTTCAAATGTTTCGAATGTTCCTCTTTCTTCCGCATCCAGAAAGGTTCGGCTGCTGCTCCGTGTAGATAAATGATCTCTTCTTTTAGCTCTGATAAGTTTGCAGCCTGAACACCTGCACATGTGGGATTTACTTTCAGTTTTTACAGCTGAGGCGAGTTCAAGGTCAGAGAAAGTAATCGTTCTATTTTGCAACGTTAAGCTTTGAAACAACTTGTTTTGAAAAATATTTACAGCTGAAAAAGGACACAGCAAAACAAGGGTGATCCAAAACAACAAGTGTCCCTCAGAAATATCTCAAACTTTACACACAGCTCCAGTATTACTTCTGTCATTCAGATACGCTTCATTTTGAAAAGGCATCACAGGATATTTCAGGCATAAAGAACTATAACATTTAGAGTTTGGATCACCCTTTAAAAACTTAAATTTATTACTGAATCTAAAAACATGCACCAGGTAATGAAAACACAGTGTCTGTTTGCCCCACAAACACATTTGAATATCTGTTGTTTTTCACTGACATTAACTTCTACACAAATAGCAGGTGGAAAAAACAAACACCACCCAGAAACAGAGGTGAAAGTCAATTTGGGCGTGATCAATGCAACATTTGTAACAGATGATGGATCACTTGTTTAATATTACACCGGCGGAAAACATCGGCTTTAAGATATCCCACACAAATAAATGTTGACTTGTAATCTGTATCTTAAGGAACACGCCCATTGTTTATCTTCTCGCTGTGGCCCATCCCCGCAATTGATTGGGCCTGTATCGAATGCTCAAACACTGCATGCAACCATTGATCACTCGCAATTAAATGTGAACTGGATGCTTCCTTTCATACCTGCATCCTGAATGCATCATACTCAGTTACTTATTTCAGAGATTGCACTGATGAGATTCCCTGAATCTACGAGATGGATAAAAGTCTTGTCAAATCAAATTGGTTTAAATTACTTGAATCGGATTTGGTCTTGATTTTTTTTTTTTTTCTCAAAATCTTCATCTGTCCGTGTCTCACTTTCTCTCTTTACCTTCCCTCTCTTTCCTATGCTGTTGTTGGCTTGACCTCTGATCTCGACCCCTGACCCTCGACCCTGAGACATCTGATCAGTCACCACTCTGGGGGAAGCAAATTAATAGAAGCGTTGCTTGTTAATTGCATAAGGGGCCAGCTAAGAGATTCATCACCTCAGTCATTGCCATTGCTTTGCTTTGACCCCCCCCCTTCTTTGGTTTCCCAGAGGGCATTTGGGGGCAGGACCAGCTGTGCTTTTCCTATAACCCTGCCTGTGTTTGCTGTGTAATTATTCAGCATCAGCCCTTATTAATCAAGTCGATGCCCTCACGTTTTAAATGGAAATTGCGGGGATTAATACAAGCATTCATTTTGTCCAGGAAATCTTGATGGCTTTAGCCCACTAATCGAATTGGAATAAAGAGGCTACGGCAATAGGAGGGACTTGATTGAATTAGGTGCGAAGCAAAAGCACACATTACACTGTATTTGCCAGCAGGGTCCTGAGTGCTAACACACAGACACACAAACAAAAGGCCGCACGGCATTGTGTCCAACTTGACAGTTTGATGAGTCATGAGTGCATCAAGTATAAAAGTACAATTTATCCCAAATTGCACCGTGATTGCTGCCTTTTGTGTTTCCTTGTTTCGGCACAAAGTGTCATTTCCTCTGCGTTTTCTGACTGCTTGTTGAGCTTTTTCCTGTTGCACACTTTGCAGTCAAACAAGTCCACGTGTGAATGACGACCACATGGGTGTGCAGGTGCTGCCACTAATGGTGCAAGTGCCTGCATATTCTTGCACACACATTCAGATACTGTTGCACACAAAAATGCACATCACCATATTCATATCTCCACTCAGATTCATGAATAAATAACTGCATCCTGTTGTTGTTGTAATATATATATATATATATATATGCTTTCTGTCATTAGGTTACACTCAGCTGCTCAGTCTCTCTTTCTCGCGCTCTCTCACTTTGTTGCAGCTCTCGGGTCAACTCCGACCGCTGAGATACTGACCATGATTCCAATTATCCGCCGGCTTCACTGCTGGATGCATGACACCCACCCTGCACCGAGCGATCCAGCTCCAACACAAACATACCCGCACACAATCACATGCAGACACTTCACAAAGCACATGTACACATCGTGAAGTGACACCGAAGGCAGAGAAAAACACACACACGCAGGAGCATGTTTAGAGATCTAACGCGGGAGAAATGCATCGCATTTAATTATTTAGCTTTAAACGTACGCGTGTCGACACCTGATCACAACGGCGCAAAGTCTGCCGCCTCCATGTTATCACAGTGACATGGCTCCGGGATCAAATCCTCTCTCCAACATAACAAATCCACCTTTTTTCTCTCCCACTTCACCATTCCACCTCTCCATCATGCCTCCTTTAACCATGTCCCCGGTCCCGGCAACCCAGATTGACAGACAGATTAGATTGGACACAGTTGATGGCGGTGGAAGCAATCAGATCTGGTGTTTGGCAGTGGTTTTGTTTGTGTAAAATGACACGCAGGCCTTGCTCTCTCTACCCTCCCTCTCTCCATAAGAGATGCCATTGGCACAATCTCACAGGGCGATTACTATCAGGCCTGGTGGAGGTGTTCCAACATGTCATTTGTCTGTCATTTGTTTGTCAACTGACGACAGCTCCATGTCTCTCCAGTGTATTTGAGTAGGCGTGCGTGTCTGTGTGTGTGTGTGCGTGTGTGTGAGCACAGCGGTGAAAATGCACATTGTTGTATATTTCCTCTCCCTCCAGCACCTCTCCTTCAGGTATCTCCATTTGATATGGCAGTGACATTTTTTGACAGCATGTAGATAGATAAGATTTGTTGCGCCTATGAGCCATCGAGGGATTAGAAATGCACACTCCTTTTGGCAGACACTGTCAAGATAGCTTTCTCTTGGCAATGTAAGATTCAACCAAACAGCTCCTGTGTACTGCTCTCTAGTTTTGCATTGACTGTGACAGGGGAAAAAAGCCATACACCACTTACTGTGCAGCCCAAGGAAAAAAAAAGCTCCATGAATGTGTAATTAGGAGGATAAGAGAGGATTTTTCTTCTTCTCTTGTTAAGGGAGTAGTACGTGTTCACTGGGCAATAATTTTTGACTTCATGCTCGTCAGTGAATCATATGTTTTCGGAGCATATTCAAGCTCCCAAAACAATGTGAAATCCACTCAAGAAATATTATGAATACTGGACCGGAATGAGGTTCGGAGCAGCGGCTCTACGGCAGCCTCCCACAGCCGACTTCGCTTCCAAATCTGTGTCATATCTTAACGATTTCTGCGTGTGAAAGTTCACACTGACCCAAAACAGAACATCGTAATGCCTGAAATCCAAGCTAATTGAGGTAGAATTACACTAACTGACCCTTGGAAATGCTAAACATCTGTTCAGCCTTTCCCCCCTCTGTTCAAACATACAAATGGGCAGCGGTGTTTTCTTGGCCCGTCCCTACCGTATGAAGGTTTCAGGGCCCTGCGATTCAGAGCGTGTTGGCCAATGAAGAGCTATCTCAAAGCCTCTGTCAAATCAATCATGTCAGATTTGTTTAGATCCTGGCCCAGAAAGGGCTTGTGTGTTTATGTGAGCAGACTTTCACAGCAAGGGATGAGAGATGTGCAGCGTAGCATCATGGCGTTCACGTATCCACAGAGAGGAGCTTATCAGCCGTGTTTGGCCGAGTCTCTGATGCAGCTCAAGTACAAATGGAACCATGTTGAGGATTGACAACGAAGAGAATCGGCTGCATTTCATCTACTTTACTTTTACTTCCTGAGGAAAAGTCACACTGTCCGTTTAATTATTTCCCTTTTTCCACCGTGTAAAAAAAAGACAATCAGAATGAAAATATGAGCATGTCGCTCTTGTCTTCAACATATTATCTCATACATATTAAAAAAAACAACTCGGCTTTGGATCTCTTGGCTCTGGCATAGTTCAGCTTCAGAGCTTGTGTTTTTTCCTCTCTCCGGGGGCTAGTTAACCCCCACATAATCTGGCATTCCAACACACTCCTCACTCTCCGCCTCATATTCCTCAATGACCGCCATCTCTGGAGCAGCCCTGGAAACATTACCAAAAACCCCAGCGTCACTTGGCCTGATTTATGGTGTCATTAATGTCAGGCTATCAGTGGACATGAGCGCATGAGACAACAGACGAGCCGCCCCAAAAACAAATAGTTTTGATTAAAGTCAAGGACATTCCGTACAGCTTTTCCATAGAAAGGCATTCATCACATTTGATGTTGACCCTCCCTCCCTGCTCCCCTCTCTCCCTCTGCCTGTCTGCCTGCCTGCCTGCCTGTTCGCTCGTGGAGGTGATTGTGAAGGCTGCAAAAACCCAAGGGCTGAGCTAACATAGATACAGACAGCTTATGTGAGAGGGGTTATACAAATCACTGTGTAATACAAAGTTGGAACAGCAGTGAGTGGATTAATTGAACACTAAAGGGATTACAGTGTAGAGGTTTACGCGGACAAACAGCGGGTCACAGATAGAGGGCTTGATTTTTACATGCCTCTTTGGACTCAGGTAGCCGGCCGCATAACTGCTCCTCACTGTCACTGTGTGGTCCATGTCCTAATTTGCATGCTGCGCTGACAAAACCGTTCCTAACGTCTCACCCGTCCCCTGAGAACAACATGTGCATGTCGCTTGTTACGCACACTACAATATTTAGTGTTTGGCTTGTCAACAGCTGCACAGCCCACGCTGAGCCTTTAATATGACACTGGGAGAGTTATAAGTAATAGCAAGATAACAGAAATTGAAATGCAGACATCGTTTACGGCTCCTAAACCAAACATCTGTTAAAGTGACAGGAGAAGGGTTAATGTGAGGAGGTTTCCAGCTACGATGGGAAAAGCACTTCACTGCTGTTACAAACTTTTATCTCCCACCAAAAAAAGGGAAAAAAAGCTTTCAGTTCGTATAAACAGATCTCCAAAAGAGGCTGCGTAGCCTTTCCTCCTTCCTGCCGCTCAGGCTCGGCCACCCAGCCTGCTCTCCAGCTTGCAGGGCCTGGCAATAACTCACGAGGTCAAGGTTTAAGAGGAAAGTTTAAGATGAAATCATGAGAATTGAAAAGGTCCACAAACAAATTAGTTAAAGAGGGGAGAAGAAAACAAAACCTGCTTGGTTATTGAGGTGGCGTGTAACACGCAGGCTAAACAGACATCAGAGCCCGAGCTGAACCTGAGCCGAGTTACATCTGTGCTCGCCCTTATCTAATAAAAAGAGAGACTTAAGTTGTATTATTCTAATATGCCAGTGTGTTATTCTAAGCCTGGCTGTTTTTAAGTGTCATTTTGTCACGGCTCAGGAGAAGAAGTGTGATTTTAATCAGGGCAGCTTTAGGTGTTTTCCTGCGCTCCAGATGTTCTGGCCTCTCCCCGAAAAAGCTTTCTTTTTTTTTTTTTTTTAAACTTTTATTCCTTCCCCCTCCGATGGAGACGTAAGTGGAGGGTTATTGTGCTCCTCTCAAGGTCTCTCCTAAATGTCTCTCCCACTCAAATATTTGGACAGACACAAGAGGAGGGAAATGTATCAGGTGCAACTTGAGGGTAAAAAAAAAAGCTGATTGTAGGTGGGTGTGCAACTATTCGGGGAAATGTTTCATGAGAGTACAAAGCATTTGCGCATGCATGCACACACACACACACACACACACACACACACACACACACACACACACACACACACACACACACACACACACACGAGAAACAAAAGAGACACTCATGTGGAATGCAATGCATGTGTTCTTACATTTAGACAATGAACAATTGATTTCCGGATCTAAACGAATAGCAACGTGACATCATTAGTTCGGTGCATTTCCAGTACATATTTCTCCGTAAGCTGACCATGCTGCATTATTGGAAATACTGGAGACCTGTTATGACGCTACAAAAAAGCGTGTGAGCGTGCACGTTTAGGTCCGATCCCTTTCAACCAGCCCCACATGTGACAGTCAAAGAGGGTCTGATTCGCTCACCCCTGCTGGGACCCATACACCCCTGGTTCTCATAGACTTTGGTTTCATGCTTGTGGGGCTAACGCAGAAATGGCAACAGAAAAAAGAAGAGAAAGATGGGGGGGGGGGGAATGAGAAAAAGAAAAACAAACATAAAACAGAGGATAATACAGAAAATTCAAGCCATGTGGTTTTCCTGCCAGTAAACAACAAGCGGCCCTGGACAGAAAAGAGAAGAATCGCAGTGTTTTAATCCTGCAAGTGATGTTTGACTGTAAATGTTGCTACCTTTGTGAGGAACGGGAGACGAGAGCATTTACAGGAAGTTATGCTGACTCCAAGAGAAAATAATGAGTCCCAGTGGTCCATCGCAGGTTCATCGTGCTAAAAATATTGTGGCACACTGTTGGTATTTTTTTTTTTTTTGCTGTAAACAGGCTTGAAAAAGTAATGAAACAAACAGCTTAGAGTAAAAGGATATTTACAATGAACACGGACGGCATTATATTCCCTTGGAAGTCATCCATATCGCTTACTTTGGCTGCATGTGCTTCAGATGGGAAGTGAAAGACTTGGCTGCGATTCTTTCGGAAATGTGTACCAGCCACAAGCCACCAAAGCAGTGGCATAAATCTTGAGATCAGCCCGTATTGATAGGGCCTTGGCTACCGATTTGGTAACACGTGTGCATATCCATTTCACTGACAGAGACTGATTGCACATGACTGGGGAGGTAATAGAATTGTCTTTAAGGGGCCGGACATCATTTATTACAAGCAGAAGGTAGGCTACACCTGCGGTGCATCCCATTACTCTAGATATCACTCCTCCTTTTGTCAAGTAGATCCTCCTCTCTTTCATGACTTATGGCAGTATTGCAGAGGAGGTCAAATATCTTGCCATAACTGATCAAAATTGGGGTATCACAAGCACGTTTAAAGTCTGTAAGAGCACAGTAATGTCTGATGGATGATGTACCTTCTCAAAAGGTGATATAAATCACTGTAGTCACACAGCATGAGGATCAATTTATCACATCCTATGAGTTATATATTGAATTGTTCAGTAATTATACCACACCTAGTGTTTGTTTTTACAAAATAACCACTTATCCAGTTCTTGGAACGTAACATTTATTGTAAATTCTGAGGTAAACATTTTTTTTATTCAGCATTCGTTCATGTGGCACCTGTAAGCTCTATTAAACCTTTTTCAACTGTTCCATTCAGGCCTCCTATTTTGATTTCATGTTGGTAGGAATGTATTATTTGTCCAGTAAGTTTTTCAATGAAAAGTTTAACTCTCAGCATACTGATTATGGAGCATTAATGTGGTACACTGTGATAAACTGGTGAAACTTGACTGTTAAAGATGTTGGTGGCACTGCAGACATCCCAGAGGGGACTGCAATGAGTCGTTTGTGGATACAAAGATTCTTCTTTCTGCTCTACATCAGTTTTGCATGTTGGAGATGTGTTAAAAAAATCGAAGAGTTCTGGTTATAGTTTTTTGGAGGTACGTCTGCCACATCCAGTATATTAAGGGGTTATTGGCCATTGACAATAACGTAAAAAACTTGCAGCTTCATAAGTATTTTGCAATTTTGAACTCCTGATTAAACTCACTCTCAAAATCTCTACTGTCTAGTGTGTCTCTCTCTCTATCGGTTCATGACCTGAAAAATGTTGGTTTCATTTGATCATGTTTCCATTGTCTTGTCTGTTGACAGCCGAGGAACCCACAGACGTGGTGTAAAACAGATGTTGAAGCAAGTTCCTTTGCAGGAATGTACTGTTATTGTTTGGAGTACGCTTGACAAGACTCACAACTGCCCCTGCTGAGATAAGCCAAATACCTCAAATTTAATAACTACTTATTGAATAAAAGCTTCTTTTACTCCAACTCTTCATCCATTGAGTTCTCATCATTAATGCCGACATGCAGTGTGTCCCAATTTTCCCCCTTCTCTCATCATCCTCTCTTTTTCTCTCCTCTGTTCTCCCCTTTCCTTATCTCCTCAAAGTTTCTTACTGGGAGGAGAGCAGCGGTAATAAAGTCTTGGGATGTACCCCGGGGAACTTATTATGTCGGGAGAACTAACAGCACAGTGTTCCCCTGCATTCTGTCTACCTGTTGGTCTGTACCATTGATCTGAGAAGCAGGTGTCAATATAGGAAGAGACGGCAGGAAATCATTATCGTCATAAAAACCGCTGTTGCGACACGTGCACGGTGCGTGCACGTTTGACATGTCTTGTGGCTTTCATGGCTCTCAGGGTGAATGAGGAAGAGCGAATCAGCGTGCACTGAAGATGAGAACACAAGAAAAATCGTGGGGAAAATGATTCAGAATGGTCAGAATTATCCCAAAAATAAGCATTGAAAATCAAGAAGAAATCAAAATCATATTTCTTTTATATTTATACTTTTTTTTTTTTTTTTTTTAGCAAATTGCACAATAACACTGAGCCATATAGGACCTGTCTGTAGAGCGTCACTCATGTTTTCACCGGAAGTTCAGCGAACGAGACTATTTTGTATAACATCGTTGCAAATGAAGTCCGTCAACCTCATGACTCCAGTCCAAAAAAATATTTGACAAACACAAAAGAAAAAAACATGAAAAAATACATAAATACACGAACAAGTCAACATATAAATGAACAGGGTTTAACACAGAAAACAGGTCGGCGATGAGGTCAAATCAAATATCTGCATTTAATGTGATTTTAGTCATGCAGAGTCTGTTCGGTCGATATATAGTGAGATGGAGGTAAAAAGGTGAATCTGTTCATTTTTTGTTCAAATTGACTCTCTCCATTTGTACAACCATAAATGTTAAGGTGTGCGGCAAATAGTCTTATGGCACAGAATAATTCATGGGAGACAAAATTAGTGAGAGGAGTGTGTGAATACTCCGCAGGCCTCAGCCCCTCTAAAAATTACCCAAATGCTTGCAAAGCTAAGTTATCAACATTAGAAATGCAAATCCAGGTAACATGTCTTCCTTTATTCCTTGTTCCGTGTGGTGCGGCCCCATTTTTACTCCGCTGACATTCCCTTCGTTTCCTTAAATCAACATCTTACAGCCTATTAGCCAAAGCTTTGGGGGACAATTGTGCCAGTCGACAATCCCAGCGTTTCTTTCTATGCGTATATTATCAGTGAGCACCTTGTGGTGCTCCTTGAGAAGATCAGGTGCAGTGTGAATAAACCTCAAGTTGCTTCAAGCCTGATTTTTTAAAACTTTTTTTTACATTTTGGTTTTAGTTCAGTCTCACGAAAGACAGAAGAATACAAAAAGCAAAAGAATTTCCCAACATGATTTTCTAATACTGGGTTTCAGGTTGTAAATTAAAGCATTTACAAGTGTTTTATTTGAATCATTTATTAATACGAAGCAACAGGAAACTTCAGTAAAACTTCTGTGAGGTTGACAAATGAACGTGTGGTTTTAGTTGCAGGCTTGGCAATTAAAACATCACAAATCATTCAAACGCTGCTCAGCTCATTTACACCACATCCCGCCCCGCAGTGCAGACACACTCTGCACATGCTGAATAAAACATAATACCATTCTGGAACCACTAGGGGTGTTTTGAGACCAAAACAGCGTTACAGCGGTCGACCACAAGCGTGGTATTGTGATTCGCGCACACACACACACACACAATGCCACAGTGGCTGCTCTCAGGCCATCTCCTTCCTAATGAGGCTTTGTCTTTGAGGGGGCTTAGGGAACAGGGGGTCACTTCAGGTCAGACTGAGACGAGGTCAACCTACTCATCAGAGTTGTGTGAGGAAGTCTGGAGCCGATGTCAGTCCAAATCATATCTGCCAGACACACACCGGAAAGAAACAATGTGCATGTGTTTGTGTGTGGACTGAACAGAATGTAATTGTGCCGTACGCGTTATCTGGGAAGCTGCACAGCCTGTAACTCGTCGCTACTTATCATACTCCTACCTGTCTGTCTCTTCTCCTCCTTGACAGTCACATGTTAATTCTTTAATCCAACAGCTGACACGCTCAAAAACAGGAAATGGAACGACGAGCTAATCGCTCACAACAAATACCCGTCTCCCCACTTGATGAGGGGACGTGCGGAGGAGGGTGGTGGCTGCTGGGACGGGTGGTCAAACACATGGTTAAACATTCATACATGTCACCGCACACAGACAAACTAACACATGCACTCCTAATGACCAAGGTCACTGACTCAGTGCGAGAGCCCACACTCACTTCCTTCTTTTTCCTCTCCCTGTGCTGACACTGAGGTTCCTGACTGTGCCCTGAAAATACACCAACTTTGTGCTTCTGCTCTGTCTCATTTGGCTGCCGGGGACCTGCACGAATCGCTATTCTAGGAGTGTCATCCGGCAAGGCTAGCAAAGGGAGAGAGACTTATTTGGAGAAGTTCCCGATGCTGCTCTGGGTAGCACAGCGCGATTGGGCCAGCCAGTGTTCTCTGGCTTCAATAATTGTGATTTATGCTGCAGCCTTCAGTAGCGCGTGTGTGTTGCCGAGTGCTTGCGCCACATCGACGACTGACATATTTCATGCGCTCCGGGTGACCTGATGTGTCCACGGCACACTGACATTTTGGTCCCTCCCCGTTCATCTGCAGCTGTCTCTCATTCTCTCAAACACACACACACACACACACACACACACACACA
>JAUESE010000015.1:7611030-7625878 GCA_032274725.1 Malacoctenus triangulatus
ACACACACACACACACACACACACACACACACACACACACACACACACACACACACACACACACACACCAACATGCAGCCTGACCTATATGCACTGTGAGGAAAACACTTGGCCATACACATATCATGACTGCAGTAGCGTATATTACTATCTGGATGCAAAGTCAATGTGAAATGCATGGTGGGTAATGATGATGTGAAGGTTTGAGGCTGCGAGCTGGATGGAGGACCCCATATGGCTCTCTCCGTCCGTGTCATTACCTTGTTACGCCTCTGACTTCCATTCAGAGAGAAGAAGGGAGGGAGGGAGGGAGGGAGGGACAGAGAGAGAGAGAGAGAGAGAGAGAGAGAGAGAGAGAGAGAGAGAGAGAGGATCACCCAAGACCACGCTACAACTGAAATTGTCTGGGGTCAACAGTGCCATAATTACTTTAAAATGTCAGCCTGCAATAAAATACAACAGTTCATCTGGCAGAAAGCAAATTAGCTTTGACCATGCCGTAATTACCCTTTCCTGCAGAACCATTAGAAGAGATCAAATCTTCACATTCTCTGTTTGAGGAAAGGCCATCAGAGTACACTCCACCTGACAAGGATGCACATTTGCCATTTTGCAGGGGTAATTAATTGTCCTTATAATAGAAATTTTATATTGGACTTCGAAATGGAAAAAAGTGTAATAACCTGCCAGTTTTATCTTAACCATTTGATGACACCCCCTTACCTTATGCTCTCTCATCATTTCTTCCTCTTTTATTTCACCTCAGCACCTGACTGATCTGTATGTTCAGAGCCTCTGACAGAGGACTTCCTGCTGCACTGCTGCCCGCTAATGATGAAGTATCTGATCTATGAGCACATAGGTCTCCAATGACAGTAGCTTTTCGATTACCGATATTTGATGGCGGAAAAAAGCTAAATAGTTTAGGCTGGATGCATATGAGAGATTCCTAAGCATTAGAATCTCCAAATAAATATGTATGATTTGCAAGTTCATCACCTGTGCAGGGCCTGATTGAGGTGAGAGCACATACTGATTAAGGGCTGAAACATTTGATGATCCTGGTGTCCACTACTGATGATATTCCTTTAAATTCTGAATAATAAGAGTACTAAAATGATGTATACCACGAGAGAAGAAGGGGGAAGCTCATCCTTAAACCGTCACCTGATCAAGACGTACTGTGTAAAACCCGGAATATAAGTTCCACGTGCCATCAGACTAACGCAACTGCATCTGTCCGAGCCTCTTGCTGTTGATGCTGCAGGAACAAGTCTTGGGCAGATCTTTGTCCACACACAATTACGCCATGACGAGCCAAAGCAACTGAGGAGGGAGATGAATATGCATCAAGGATGGCCAGCTAAGGATAACACCCAAACTTAACATTAAATATGAATTGTTGAATCCTGAATTGCTTGGCATCCCTGCCTGCACACATCGCCGGCATATCAGGAACGGTGCGCTACAGCAGTGTGACATATATGAGGACAGATGAAACAGAATCATTCGTTAGGGTTTTTTTTGCAAACTTCCAGGTTTACCAACATTGTTTAATTTAACAAAAATACATAAACATTAATTAACATATCACACAGTAGGAATAACAAAAATGCTTTGAAATGTAAAGTGTTGGGGTTGTTATCTCAACTGTTGAGATAAAAAAAAAAGTACAGTTTATATGCGGACTATATGTAATCTCCTTTGCTCAGTTTGTGGAGATGCTACATTTACTGACACGATACAGAATTACACCCAAACACGAGCTGTAAAAAGATTAAAAAGTGACCTGTTTTAAGACAAAAAAATGGGAGGCAACGCAACACAAAGTCCTGTTATGGAGATCACTGCCTTTGTGGTCGATTTGCGTAAGCCTGCGTGCGCTTCGCGAGGCACAGGTACGCACTGTGGCTGATTATTATGATGTTAAATTTCGTTCCTCTTTCAGCCCCACATACCCCCTTTTTCATGCTTTCAGTGATTAACGCTCGAGACAGAGGGAGATGTTTCCCAAGCAGCCGAGCTAACTGAATAGGGATTAGGTGTGGAAAAGCAAGGTGTGGACGGAAGCCCAAAGCAGCCAATTGGGACTGTATCTCAGGTAGCGGCGCGAGATGCCGCACTACCCGCGCCGCGCCGCTACCGCTGCTGCTGAATCCGAGTCTCAGCTCAAGAGCATTGTAACCTTATCAAATTAGCTGTGGGCCCAGTCTGTCAGCCAGTGCTGCTGGGTTGGCAGCCACCACCATGATTAGTCATATTGAATTATACATTCAGGGCATGTACGGCACCTTCCACATCAACACAATACATAGAAGCACACACACACACGCACACGCACACACACGCACATATTGAGAGAGCCACAGATGTACTGTAGTCACAAAGACACAAACTCACACGGGGAAGAAAACAAGCCCATGTATATGAATGCACACGCACGCATGCACACACACAGACGAAAAACACACACTTAGTTTCTGTTTTGGAACAGGGTGATGCGGATGTGCGTAAACAGGATTAGGAGAGATGGTTCCACTGTCACACAGACCTCCAGATTGTAATTCTCATGCCTCTCTGACAGCTTGGCACAGCACTAAGTCACCTAACGTTTGCTTTGACATGAAATTCAGACCTGGGCACAGATGAGGTTATCAGTGGGGGGAGATGAGTGGGTGGAAACGCGTCTAGTCCTATTGGGAGATCTGTTTGGTGCTATTGCCTGGGCCTGGCTTACCGAGGAGGACTGAGGGGGCAGGAGGGAAATTTTTGCTAGGTACGATGAAGATCGAGCTTATCTGGCACTGCGTAGTGGCGCCGATGACTGAGGCTGAGGCCCTCACAGACATGTGAAACCTATCTGAAAAGTGGCTGAAAGATTACAATCCTCTTCATTAAATTTATCTCTTGCGACATAAACTTTTAATATGCACACCAGCAGTGTGTATGGGACTTCCAGGGCAGCTTAAATGACTGCAACCTGTAATTACTGTTCCAGCACTTGATTAGAATAATCTGATTGCAATTATTCAGTGACTTTAAAATACAAGCCTGGAGCTACAGAACAATAATTCAAGGGCAGTGATTGGGAACGTGTTTCTTTTTGGCTGTAAAATGACGTTTTAATCGACGCAGAGTGAAAGAGGTTCCCTGCTAAGGAGCCGGCTCCCTCAATTAAAGCCCATTTATGCAGTGAGGGGGAAGACGTTGTGCTGCGATGTGGAGTTAATCAACCCGGCAGACACTTACAGAGTTCTCACGGATCAGGGAACTAACCCCTCTGACGGGTAAACAGGGAGACATGCGGCACACTGGCAAGGCCACAGAGAACACACACACACACGTGCACACGCTCGCAACACGTACATGATATTTGCTACAGTTTTACTCGTTTATTTTCCTCAATTATCTGCCTGAAAGAAAATAATGATGCTTAAAAGACCAAGCTTACAAGAGAGCGCTTTGTGGTGATTTAAAAGACACAAGCAGGAAACGCAATCTCTAAATGGACTTAGGGTATGTCACAACATGAGAGACGTGTCAATTATCTCCCATACGCTATGGCAACCAAGGTAGATAATTGATAGCATTTAACAGACAACTCTAATATATCCCATCACTCTAAGGAGTCTGTGGTGGGTTAATTAAAAAAAGTAATACAACTTGAGGGAGAAGTATTGCCCAGCTGGCACTGATTCCATGGTCAAAGTGAAGGACAAACATGGCGACTATAATCTTTTTCTAGGCTTCTAATTTGCATGACTTTATTTCCCTGTTCTGATTTACCTGAGGAGAGGCGATTTCTGTCGCTGCCTCGCAGGCTGACCCAGCCCGGGTGATTAACGGAGCTGATTAGCCCTTCAATATAGACCCACACACCCTCAAGATTTTACTTGTCCTTCACTGTTTCAATGGCATGTCTGCACTAATGCAGCACATGTTTTTATGTATGATAAAACACATAGGTGGAGGGGATAATGGGTGTGTACAGTTACCGATGGGACGCCTAAAACAAAATGCATATGTGATTGTCCATTGTATTTCTGAAAGCTTAATTGTTACCATCTTCAATTATCCTGTGTCATAATTGACTGTACATTATTAACCAAATGTGTTCCCACTGACGCATTAATCAGTATTACTCTGCTCTAACCTCAGTAAGTGGCACAATAAGAGACATGCCCTCCCTAATCAGCTTCATTGTGTTATATCACCTCCGCTCTAACTATATCACCAAGAGTTCAAAGACCTCACACTACATGTTATTGCTGAAACCATCTTTAATCAGCCGCACTGGTCTTTGTTAGATCATGGAGGTCTAGGATGTAATGAAAACAGCAGCTAGCTCTGATAGCAGCCTAATTGGGAGATAATGAGCCAATAACATCAATAGCTAATGACACACCGAGTCTAAGTCACACCCCCCTCAGGCCACACAGAGGCTCATTCAGCACTGATGGAGTGCGTAGCTGGGAAGGCTGACAGAGCAAGGCCGAGCTCCGTACAAACAGGCTGTCTTGATGGCTTCATTAGGCTAATGAAAGGCGGAGGTTGATGCTTGAAGATGGTCATCATGGACTGGCTAAAGGGAACCCATATAGACACCTGTTCTATGGTGCACTGTCTAATGGTAGCTTTCCAATGGAAAAAAAGTCCTCTCCTAATGGCAGCTATTCTGGATATTACTGTGTTATTAGGAATTTCAGTCAATGGGTGCAAACTATTTAAAAATCCATTAAAAAAAAGTGCACTGCCTTCCAAAATAAAGCAGCATTGGATTTGCAGACATGAAAATATTGTGTAAGTTTGTTTGTCTGTTTGTCAAAGGATGAGCAGGGTGGGTTTGACAGCTTAAGCACTGTATGAGTGTGTGGGCGTGGGCACCAGGAAGTGGGTTGAAGGGGGCTGAACTTTTGTCAGGTCTCAACAATGCAGTAGCAAACAGTAAACAAGCTTGATGATGCATAATCACATTAAGAGAGGCACCAAGCATGGAGGAGCGACCCTGCTAATCCACACTGTGCTCGCTCTGTAACCTGCACATAATCCTAAAGAGAGGGAGTGAGGTTGCAAGGAGAGGAAGAGGAGGACCAAAAGAGCTTTGGAATTGAATTACTGTACACACAAGCTTTAGTCCAATTAACCAGGTGGGTACAGGTGATCACCCGGGTGTATTTGTTTTAAAAAGGGACAGTAATACGGATTTGCATGGCAGATAAATGCATAGAAATTGTAAGCAAGTGGATGAGGCACACAAGTACAACACAATAGAGAAACAACAGTCTTCAGTAATGCCTGAAGAGTCCAAATGAAAACAACTAGATGTAGCAGGGGCAAGAACAGCTTTGATGATTCCAGTGAAAACGTTCATTGTTGTGTGCCGGTCTATCAAATATCACAACATGAATAATAAATCAGTTATTATTAGTTTGTTAACGCAAAACAATTACAGTGAGGAAAAAAATCTAATTTGACTTTAAATCTACAATTCAAACTTCATGGAATTAAAGACTTGCAGCTCAAGTTTGATCCTCATTTTTTTTCCAAAGTCAAAACACTTTGGTTTGAAATTTCAGAGTAAAAGTTATTAAATCAAACACAAGTTATTCAGATACTTGTGTATCACTTTGATTTGAAGCCTCAGTTACTTTCAGGTTCTGCTGACCTGACAATTAAAAGTGCCTTGGACAAATTCGCCAGACATTGTAATGTGACTGAAAAAGCAGGCGGAAATAGGGCGAAATAAGTTAAGAAGAAGAAAAAAAAAAGTAAAAGGGTTCAATATAAAAAGCTTGTTTTGCAAAAGAAATCCAGAAAATGTTGAATGAGGAAAAATGGCTTTGTCTTACACAGTATCATGTTGAACTTGCATTAATATCATAAGCTGCGCTCTCTTCGCTTTACTTTTGAAACTTTGCTGAGCAAACTTTTTCTGCCAACTCCCGTACAGCTGAGGGAAATTCATCATTATCAGCCAGTGGATCAAAAATGGAGAGGGGGGTGAAAATGACAGATAGAGCAAAAGTAAAGGAGGGGAAGGTGGGTGGAGAGGATGTGGGGAGTGAGGATACAGAGAGATTGGAGCCAGACAATGAGCAATGGTGGAGTTTCCATGTTTGTATGTGTGGGTGAGTGGAAGAGTGGGTGTAGTCAGTGTGTGTGTGTGTGTGTGTGTGTGTGTGTGTGAGAGAGAGAGAGAGAGACAGAGAGAGAGAGAGAGACAGAGAGAGAGAGAGAGAGAGAGAGAGTGTTTTCAAGGGATAGAGAAAGAGAGAGGTCCTTGCAGGAGACCCTGAGATTCGGGGACCAGCTGGACTCGGAGCTGCCTGCTGACTCTGCCCGTCCTCCAGGTCCCTCCATTACTTACCTACTTTTCACAAACTTTTTCCATCCTATTACTCTGTTGTTCCTCTGTATTAATTTCCCATCCTTCTTTTTTTCTTACTTCCAAACTTTCATCCAGTGTATACATTTCCTGCCAAAACCTGAACTTCAAGACATCTAAAATACATCTAAAATCAGCTAATCCAAAAATCAAAAGAATCTTTATATTTCTTTTTTCTCATCAACCTGAAACGGACAATAAAACTAACAATTACATAATGTTTTAGCAAATTAAACAGATTCTAAAGCAGAAATCCAATCTTCAATGCCATTCAGTATTAAAAAATGGTCTCATTTCTAAACTGGCATCTCATTCAAGATTAGTGTTTTGTTGCAGACTTCCAAGAGCAGTCAAGCCGAAATGCCTGTCACACAAAGACACAACACTCAACACTCTCTCCTCAGAAACTCCAGTCAAGGCTGTGTGTAGCTCAAGGAGTTTGGGAACTTGCCGAATATTGAGACGAGGGTGAAAATCGAAAAGTTGTTTACTGAAGCAGATAAGGTGAATGTAGAAAGGAGGGTTCACATCACTTGATAGAACCTCGATTTACGAATGACAAGTAAAAATTTGCATAATTATCATGTTTCATTCATAATAGAACATTGGCAGTAAATCAGATGTTGCAAGTGAGAGTTTAGCATTGAGTAAAAAATATTTGGGCATTTTAAATATGATCGCGGAGAAATGGGCCATAAAAAAGGCAAACAATGAAACTGTTAAATGAAAAGCAAAAGGAAAAGCTGACACTGCATTTGGTTTGTTGGTGACGTTAAGTCACATAGTTGTTTAGAAATAGATATTTTTACAAGGCAAAGTGTCTCGTGTGTCACGATGAGCAAAGAGTCACATCTGTGCAAGAAAACTTTATCCAAAAAATCGTCAAACAAGAAAAAATGTTTCTCACAGTAAAGCTATAAAGACTTTCCATTGTCCACCATCTATATACGTATCAAATGATTCAGAGGATTGGGAGGAATCTCCCGAGAGTACGAATATTGTGTCCAGCAGATTAGGGAACAGCAGATGAGGGACCATCTGGCCTGTTATCGGAGCAAAGTTCAAAACCAAGCCTCTGGTTGTGTTGGGTTGCATTAGTGGTTCCAGTTGGAGCAGCTCAGTGCTGACCAGTGTGAGAGGCTTCAGAGCAACTTGTGCTCCATTCTGGACGCCTGTTTCAGGGAGAGCTACACATACATCACCAACTTAGCGTGAGGTCACAATCTGTACCATTATGCACACTGGTTTGATTTGAATTCACCCATGAAAACTATGTGGCACATCACAGACTCAAAGAACACTGGGGAAGTTTGCTGACGGTGATAATTGAACGTCTCAAAGTTGGTCACGAAAAGCCAAATAGAAGGCCTGACTTTCCTCTCTTGTTGCCCCCTCGATGAAAAGTTAAACCTGGAAGTTTACTGTGGCTTTTGGTTGTAACTTTACGTTGATCCCCAGCATTCAGAGATAAACCAAACTCCTGCACGCATGTCTGACCTTTTCTGGTTTATCCTTCACCCACTGCCTCATCTCTAAATCTTCCCGTCTGTTTATCCTGCAGAGGAACATTTGTACAGCTGTTTTTTTTTTCCAGCATGGTCCTGAACTGCCAGACGTGGCTGCACCAAGCGGGCTAACGGGGACCTTGAAGAACTGAACTTTCACTGGTCTCCACCCCACTACTTAACCTGGACCCCTTCATTTAGTCAAGCACCCATACATACATACGAGCTTCCAGCATTGCAAATGCACCAGCTAACACAGTTCAGGTTGACCCCTTTGTGGCAGCAGCTAATGTGTTACAACAGTTCTCTGGCCCGTGGCCCCAATTTGCTATGCTTGACCACACTGGGTTGTAGCCGGCGTATTATTCCCATACAATTGTACCACTCCCCAACGGCAAAGACATTATACACTCTTAGCTGTTGTTATGGTTTACTGCATTTAAACCATCATCACCACGGAATTGAAAGAAGTTGCGCGACAGTGGGCTTGATAGGACTCCTCGGATAAGAATCCTTTCCAGCTAAATGATTTTGATAGAAGCAACAGATGTGATCAATGAAATTGCAATGAATGATGACAGATAAATGGCGTGTTTACAAACTAGCCTTGTCCACCCACAGTAAGAAGGGTGTAATCAAATCACAGCAGTTTTGGAGGAGCATGCCTTACAGGCCATGTAGAGTACAATTACTGTCTCAACCCGCCCCAGCAGAAGCTACCCCACCCTGACGGCAGCGACGCGTCCCGGCCCTGCACGTCTCCTCGCATAACAAGTACAGGCAGATTCAACCCTTAATCAGCATCGATCGTCTGAATGAATTATTGGGGTTTATTGCACTTTGCATTTAAACACACTCGCGTTAAATGCTCTCACATCAGTGGAATTCCACCACATTGTAACTGTGTCAGTCATGGACCAAAATTCAGCTTGTTTCTGTCTTTTGTACTTTCGTCTTTTTTTAGCATGTTTATGTAATTCTGCCTGAAGAAAAGCCGAGTGTTATCCAGACTTAGTTTGCGAAGCGTTACACATGTCACGGAGAGTGCAAACAAAAAGAGACACTGAGGCAGAGATGTACTTTTCAATGAGTCAATCTCCAATTTTCACACTTCTGTTTTTTGCGTCCTCAAAAACCAAACAACCACTCAAAACTATGAATAAAATGAATGCTAAAAGCCTCTGCAATGAGACACTATCTGTGGGAAAGACATTACTCTGCTTGATGCCAAATGTTGTTTGAATGCATAACGTCCCTATTGTGTACACAATGGTACTGTGCTGTTTAGAAAGTGGAGAATTCATATAGTTTTATGAATACATATCAATAATAGTTATTTCCTTTGTTATAAATATAAGCCATAGATAGATGCAGGATAAAGTAGCAGGTTTTTTATTGGATTTTAACAGGGAAGCCTCTGAGCTACAAATAATAAACTTGTTTGTTTATAATTGTATCCAGAAGATGGAAAGAACAAAGGTGAAAAGTGTCAATGAAATTGGAAGTGTGACACCATGAGGACAAGGAAAAAACCAACGAGAATAAAAGGAGAGCGAAGAAAACAAGGTCTTGAATCAAAGCCAGTTACTTCAAGTGTATAAAACTGGGCGTCTTGGTTCTTTAAGAAAAAAAAGTTCCCCATATACAAAGCAAAGAGAAAACAGGGAAGGAAAAATGGGAGAGGAGGTGGAGAAAACGACTGAGAGGTGAAGAGGAATTAAAACTGATGAAGCAATGAATGTGGAGTTATGAGGGGAAAAAAACTGTCGGGGTGGAGTTATGGCCTCCACACCCAACTGACCTGTTTCCAAATAATTATGCAAAAAAAAGAAAAGATGAAGTCCCTGAGAACAAGAACAGTTTTCACACTCCAGCACACAAAGAGAAGGACCGGCTCAGAGATGAGAGGGTTGGCTGCATTGTACTGCCCCACTTAAATCTTACTTTCAATTCACTAAATGTGTTATTTGACTTGGCAGTGAAGCTGGTATGTCCCATTGAGTAGCAGGGAGTCTTACCAACACTTGGCACATTTTCCGCAGGCCTGCAGAAAAGCCTTTGCCTTGGTTAGCCGAGTGACCTTACAAGTTAGTGGGTGGTTCCACTCAGTGGGAAAAATAGAGCGAAAAGTAAAAAGTATAACCTCTAATGATTTAAGTTAGACTTTCTTGAACAAATATAGTTGTGAGCACTGAGGTTCGTTGGGGAAAAAAATATCACAGTGATTCAAAACTTTTTTATGCGTAAAAACATAAAAAAGGTAAATAATTTCAAGCACACACTGAGAGGAGGGAGCAGAACGGCATGGAGCACTCCGTCATTAGTGCTGAACTGAAAGAAGGCTCTGCTTGATATAATGTGACTAACAGGGATGGAAAATATAAATATATTATCGTTTGCATTACGAATGACGGAAACTTACGACCACAAGAACAACTCATGGAGGATAGACTGTGCTGCGAAACCAAAATAATGCAAAGTTATTAGTGGAGTGGAAAAATCCAATAAAACCTCTCAGTGACTGGCCTAAAACCCAAAACCTATTATTTCACTTTTCTATGACAATAAATCAGAGGTTATTATGGAGAACTTGTCAGCTGAAATCACTCTCTAAACTCATAAGCTATATATTAAACACAGCTATTGAAGTTGGACACAGCTGATCCCATATTTGGTTAGAGGATATGCAAACAATAATTTGCCTCCACTAAATAAAACACGACTTTACATTTTGATGACATGCTCAAGTTGAAAATCTTATCGCCCACTTTTATTAAAATGTTCTTTGTTAACCCCAAATTTCATCAGTTTTAATAAAAAGATGTGATCATGTGTTGTTTCGTTTACAACGCAGTTCAGCTCAAGGTCAGCACCACATAAAACTCCTCCGTATGAGCTCTGCAATTAAACCTGACAGTGGAAGTTAATGGTTGTATTTGTACTTGGTCTTTGCCAAAAGATTCATGTCGCTATGTTTGAGAGGTCCAGACGCATGGGAGGACACCTCATGACAAGCCTAAAAAGGAGCCATCCGTGGCTGCCAACATGATAAACCTGGAGGGAGGAACACTCGACACCCAGCCCCAAGAAATGTATCCACATGAGAGAGAGAAAGAGAGAGAGACAGAGAGAGACAGAGAGAGAGAGAGAAAACAAAAAGCAAGGCCTGCCCTTGTAAAAACCCCTCAGGAATTTCAAAGATAGGCCAAAACACACCAACTTCTCTCTGGTCCACAAAATAGCCAGAAAGAGTGATGTTTGGAGGTTGGGGTGGGGAAATGTGCCAGGGTCTGAGTATTCATTTGAAGGTTAGATTTCTCTTTGAAATGGTGTTTGGCAGCATGCAGAGGGTCAAAGACCTGCAGCTCCAGCAGCCATCTTGGCAGTGACTCCTTGCATGAAGGAAAGAGGCGGTCCGTCACAAGGTACATCAGTCCTCTGGGACCCGCCGTTTCCTCTTTCCCACCGTGGTCCTCTCGTGAGCGCTATTTTTCTTTCATACAGTTTATCTTTGATCCCAAATCTATTTTTCAGTTGACAAGTAATGTAAACATCCACATAATTTAGACCAGAAATCACCACTTCCTGTCGTGCTATTTACTATTAAGATGATGATACTGAGAAGGGAATTAGTAATCACAGCATCTGTAAGCGGTCCCCCCACAGGGGGTGAAGAGTTTCCTCTCCTTCCTGTTCTTGTGAGTACTTCAACCTTGCCTTCATTTACTTTCAATAAACACGGTAATTCAAAAATCATCGAGACATATTCTACCCTCGGCCTTTGTTTCTCTCTCTCTTGCTGATACAAATAATCACAGTGCATTGTGCCCCCCCCCCCACCGCAAGGCCTCTAACATGGAGGAATGAGGCATGAAAGGTGTGCGGCGTTGACCCAGCTGATAAGCTGACCAATTGGGTTCATCTATCAAGAACAAAAAAACAACAGACCTTTGCCTGTATTAGATCCCAGTGTGTGACGGAACGCCGTCTGACAGCTCTATCTCATGAACGTCTGCGGTTGTTGGCGTGGCTGCCTGACTGAAGCCTTCGTACTGTTATTCCAGATCTTTCCATCCTACAACAGGACATTAGTTAAAGCAAATGTTCAAATCTGGGTAGGAGAGGGACACAGGGGAGCAAATCTGAATGATCTATGCCAGATTAAAGTATGCTGAGGATAAATAGAGAAGTGACCTCAACTGTCTTCATGCTGCAAAACCCAGTTAAAGATGATGAATTTAAAAAAAAAAAAAAGAACGAAGCGGTTGCTGATCAGAGGGACGCTGAGGCAGTAAGTAAAACCCATCTGGAATGGCTTTCTGTGTCTCTTCTGCACAAGCTGAAACCCAATACTCATATCAGATCTGAATATTGTGCAGCGATAATAGCTGAATATTCATTTTGGTGCGAGCGGAAGACAAACATTCCCGTCCTTAATGACATCTCCTGGGAGGAAGTTCATTACACAAGGTTGTTACGCAACAAAACTCTGTCACTTTGAGAGGTCAGAGGAGGTTCACACTGCTAACATTAGCGCAAAACCCAATGGCAACTAGGTTAGTGACATTTCCGGCATTAAATAGGCGCCCTGAAAGAAGTGGGATACAAGTAACATCAGTTCTCCAGGTAGGCATGAGAAGACTTCACTTTTCTGACCTACTTAGGGTGCAGCTGCATCACAGACAACACGACGTCTCTATATGGGTTCGAGCAGCAAAGTGGCTTCCGTTCGTCGATCATTCAGGTCAATTATTCACAGCCAATAATTGATTAATGACTCAACTGCCTGATTCAGTACAAAATAACAGCTATGGGGTAATTGCCGTTGGCAGTGCAAAGCTTTTGATCAAGCCAACAATTTTTCTCATAGTTCGTGACTTCGTGCCCTCATTCTAACCCCCAGTCACAGATGGTTTAAAGTAAAACACTCACAACATTCAAAAAGCTCTGAGAAAAAAAAAGTAGCGAGAGCAAACGCTTCCTTAACCCAACAGTCGTAATTGTGTCACCAAATATTGTAAGACACACATCTGTTGACTAATGGAGCTGATAAGAACATCCGGATGGGACACTGGTCATTGGGCAACATTTCTCATCATGGAACCTTCCAGTGGTTACAGCGTTTTGGTTGGCTGATGTATTATGTGCTGTTGAATGGCAAAACCAAGAGCCAGTACACAACATCATTGAATTCCACTGCCAATGAGAACAAAACTCATTGGTAAACTTTGTCTTTTATCTCTGATCCTGGAGATTCTGGCACAGATTCACCTTTGGCAAGTGCTGAATTTTGCCTGTGAAAAGTTAAAGTTGTTTAAATGGATGGTGAAAGGAGAGCAGCAACAGAATATTACAGCAAATAAGTGGAATTATTATTGAAAAAAAAGCATCAAGATCATTTTGTGTTTTTTCTTTCACCCATAATACTTTGAGAAAACTTTAACTGGTCTTGTTCAGCAACATATTTCATGTGTATTCTGTTAAGGAACACTTTATTTTATTTTTTTAATTGTTTGCTCAGTTGTGAACTCCAAGGGCAGATTTTTACATTTCTACATTCGAGTGAATTTCTTGGTGGATCCAGTGGAAAAAGCTGAAACAGAGCTGGTGGAGCCTGTACGGAATAATATATGGAAAGAATGAGCAGGAAAGTCTAATACACGTTTCATCCTCTCACACTGTAACAGGCAGGTGTACTGTATGGATGTATTCCTGATGGAAGTGTGAGCCAGTGTGTGTGTGTGTGAGTGTGTGCGTGAGTGTGTGTGAGTGTGTGTCTGGGAAAACACTGTAGATGTAGTTACACACTGTTCTGTGCACTGATTGATGGTTGCTGTCCGTGCAGGCCTACATTTTTGAGTGGATTGGAGTCACAGCACATGAGCAAACACAAGATGGAAGACTGTGGAAGTCTCCACTACAAAGCAGAGCAAGAGTCTCTGCACCACATACACACACACATAGACACACATGCACGCACACGCGCGCACACACACGCTGCAGTAACACAAACTTGCACACCACACCCACAGATCCACTTCCCCACCACCATTGCTTGAAGATCTACCTGCCAGCTGCTGCCAGTCGCAGGGAAAGATGGGCTTTGTTGGTTTTGTGAAGCCCACCGACAAGACCCCCCTGGAGACTGCGGGTCTCCAGCAGCACAAGCCTCAGCCTTATCCACTCCGCCGCACAGGCAATCTGTTTTCTATATTACCAGCCTGTATCACTGTACTATGCACTATAGAACAGCAATTGAGCAGGAAATTAAGTTAGGGGATCGGTATTTGGCGGAGGAGAACGAGCTGGTGTGGTCTTCTCTCTCCACATACAAGGATCATTAAATATCACATGAGTTTTTTGATAAATTTCCTCTTCTTCTCTATCTGCTGTTCCCATCAGCTCTCTCCCCCTCTTCCTCCTCTCTCTTTTTCTCTGTCTGTCTCTTTTCTTTCCCCCTTCAATTTCCCTATCATCGTCTGCCCCGGTTCTCTCTCGTCTTGCTGTATTTGTAGAGTGTATGAACCAAAACATCCTAATGGATGTTTAAACAGCTTGAGATGTGTCGGCCTGGGAACTACCTCCCTGTGACAGGGAACTCTGGCAGGGAATTGAGACCATTACAGGGGGAAAAGAGGAGACATATTTCTTTCTTTTCCCGTTTTGTTTATTTCCCCTCCCTCTCTCTATCCCCGACTCTTCTCTGTCTATGTTCTCACATTATTTCTCTGTACATACAAACAGAGGACAGAACCGAACCATTTTTGGATAAGGGAAAGAGGAAGCCTTTTTTCTGTAACCTTGTTGACTTTGCTCCCCTTCTCATCCCTCCGGTGCTCCACTGTTTTTACTGAATGACCGAGTGGAAGAAGACAGTGAGTGAAGAGAAAAGAGGGAGATCAAGTTAGGTCAGCGCAATGCTGGGCAAAAACGCCGTACTTCACTTTCAGTGGAGCCC
>JAUESE010000015.1:7625892-7640908 GCA_032274725.1 Malacoctenus triangulatus
ACACACACACACACACACACACACACACACACACACACACACACACACACACACACACACACACACACACCAGTGGGTCTTGTGTGAATCCTGTTTTTTTGGCACAAAAAAACTTCTTATTAACTTCTTAATCATAAACCTCATTATCAGACTAATAATTAACTTATACTTCAGATTACATTTAGGTTAATTTTGGGCACTCTAATGCCCCAGATCTCAACTTATTAATGAAATGTATATTCATGGAAAATATTGAATCCATTAACTTCTTTTCACACTTTTGGGATAATTATATTTGGGGTATTTTGAAGTAGGCTGCTGCAAATTTCATGCTGGACACATGGGTGTCATCTCCCCAAAAATCTTTTATGGAGACGTGCAAAAAAAATATTGTTCCGCTAATCCATGGACATAAGCATTTAAACGTGGTAATGTTTAATCAGGCTGCGATTTAAAATATATTTTTCCTCACTCAGAGTGACAGCGGCTCATATGGCAACAGCTATCTACTTTCAGTGATTGGCACTTTGAGTTTTTTGTTCAGAAAAATGTTGGGTTTTTTTGCATGGAAGAGAAAGCAGACGGCAGTGATCATCGGGACAGACAGCAGCCGACATGGAAACGCACTCGCCGGGACAACGAGCTCTCACGGCTGCAATCTGAGGTCAATCAGTGGTGCTGAAAGCTAAATTAACAAGTGCTACAAGCGACGCTACAAGGGGGCTCCTGATTGTGTAAAAATCTACACACGGTCAGACAGATAATCAAATACATCGATGTCTATAAATAAGCAAATGAGAGGGAAAAATATATATCCATCAGGAGGTAGACTTCCCATGGTTGCCAGCCACATGGAGAGCTCACATAGCACTCAGGGCCTATGCATTGGTCAGGTTAGTGGGAGGCAGTCAGAGAGATAAGGCGCCAAACAGGTCTAAATCCCTCCTGAAGCTGACTTGATGGACAGACAGGCCACCATTAACAATGCGGTGGCTTGTGAGAGCAGCAGCTGATGGAAAGATACCCTGGCATTTGCTGTGTTAAGAAGTGGCCCTTAAAGATTTCACACTTCCAATTTCTTTGAATTATCTGCCATCTCCAGCCTGTCACTCAGCTCCACAATCTCAGATTCCTGCTCACTGAGGCCCCGGGATGCTTATTGACAAAGCAATCAGCAGTGATACAGCAAAAGAGAGAAAAAAGAGAAACCTGAAAAAACATTAGTCATACAACACAGTGTACAACTGTGGACTCAACTTACACATGTATACAAGCTCCCACTGAGTTCACCGTTTATGTCTCTTTTTGCACAGGTTTCACACAAAAGTAGTTCATTTTTATACTTATGTTACTCACATCTGTTTCTTCGTGGAAAGCGTTGAATCTCTGATGTTGTAAAATATCAAGATTTAGTTAGCGTTTTTGCACATGATTTGTAGCCTGGACAATCTTCTCTGTATTCACATGACAGAATTCTCAATATGTTGAGCTGGGTTACAACCAGAGGTGAGACAGTACCAGGAATCTGCAGTGAGGTGAAACAACTGTGATGTCCAGTAGTACAACAAAGCATTCTTCACAAAACAACTCAAGATAACTGTTACTTTCAAACTGCAACTTGCACTGTTGATTAAATTTACAATAAAATCATTTCATAGTTGAAGTATATTTCTCTGATAAAAAAGTTCATTGTGGGAATATCTCATGATAATATTTTGTTTCATAAACAAACAAAGAAATAAACCAAAAACAGTCAAGTTTAAAAATAAGCTTCTCGGCCACAAAAACTCAAGTAAAACAAGTCATTTTTTAAATTGCATGTCATGAATTATATTTAAGACAAATAAAATCGCAAAGTTGAAAAATCCAAGCACCCATAAAATACATCTAATTACAGTAATGTGAGTATTTGCAATTTGTAAGGGAGCTGAACAGATTTGGCGGGGTTCACTTATAAGGCAGTGATGACAGCCGATGTTGTTACAAGACTGAACAGGCTGCTTATCAGATCTTTACTGGTTTGATTCACTCTCTGCTGCTCCAGACAGGGCCATGATAGAAATATCACAACATCCCCATTACCCTCAGCATTCAGTACACAGTGCACAGCCTGTGCTTTCCATGAATTATTAAAAGCAGACAGATTACGCTGCAAGGCTGCTAGTCTAGAGGCACACTACAGATGCTGCCGAGCAAAACAGTAACATCACAAGTGTGTTTGTTCTTATTTTTAGAGAAGGGTGTTTTTTTTTTCCCTGTGTCTGATTAGAGGAGGTGGCCATTCACAAAGGTGAAAAAAAGAAAAAAATTGGGTGGAGCCTGGGCAGGCGCACGCAAGTGTGAGTTTTCTGTGGCAAAGCATGAAGGGGGGGTGGGGTTGGGGGGTGAAGGGCAGAGTGTCGGGGCTTGTCTGACATGTGGCCTGGTGGGTTGGCTGGATGGTTGGTTTGCTGTCTCGATGGCTGGTTGGGTGCAGCCCAGCTCGAACCTGGCAACTCTCCCCCCCCCCTCCCTCTCCCCCTCTCCCTCTCTCCCTCTCCCCCCAGAGTGACGGGCTGAGACATTAAGACAGGCGTTTTAATTAACTGTGCCACTCTTCCACCTGCTGCCCTCAATATGCTCCGGCCCTGGCAAGCTGTCTCTCATACCACTGACTCTCCTGCTCCTTTTTTTTTTCTCTTTTTTTGTTCCATTTTTCTCCTCTTTCCATCATGTTCCACTTCTTTCTCTCTCTTTTTTCCCCCCTCTCATTTTCAAATCTCACCCTTCATCACTCTGATTTTCTCTCCGTAACCCCTTGCCTCCGCCCCCCCCCCTGTCCACAGTTTGACCTGGATAAATGGAAACTCATACCAACAGATAAGGCGATTCCACATTGCTCAAACGACAGAATTAGCCAATTTCTTTTCTG
Source organism: Malacoctenus triangulatus (assembly GCA_032274725.1). Classification (NCBI taxonomy): domain Eukaryota; kingdom Metazoa; phylum Chordata; class Actinopteri; order Blenniiformes; family Labrisomidae; genus Malacoctenus; species Malacoctenus triangulatus. The sequence continues at coordinate 7,628,804 of JAUESE010000015.1, forward strand.
AACTCGGAGAGAATTAATTCCTACACGTGTCCTGTCCTACTGACCCTCTAACTACCCGCCGTCCCATCACACATACACACACGCACTCTCACGCTCTTCAAATCTATCTGGTAATTCAGTTCTCCCCGACACTCATCAGGCTATTCATTAAGGCCTGATTGGAGATGGATATTTCTGTTCCCTCATGACAGAATGGAACTAGGGATCAAACTGGGGACATTACAGGATTTAGAAGAGCAACTGTGACACGCAGCCGTGTTGTGTGTGTCTGTACATTTGGACGTGTCTGTGCGAATGTGTGCTCATAACAGTTTGTATTAATATGTGCAAATGTATGCCTGGCGGTTTAAGAATCTCTTTTAGTGCTGTGGCTTCTATAGTTTAATCATTTAGATCATAAATTGAGAATTAATTCAAACAGAACAGAGCAACAAATGATCCACTTTTAGCACTCTACTTAAATTGTATTACACTTTTAATGGGGTTAATAATGGACGGCATTAGCAACACAGGAAAACGACACTACAAAGTGTTGTATTAAAAGGATTGATGTTCTCCCCTCAGAATTAAAGCCAGGTCTTGGAGACGCAGCTAAAACTAACAAATGGCCCAGCTCTGTCTCCATGATGGGGCCTCAGTCGCGGCCACACTACAGTAAGAAGACAGCGACTGGGCCCAATACATCACCCTGGCAGACAGAGAGCATTCATCTGCCGCGTGAGGAGAAGTGACTTTGAAGTTCTCCGCGGCGAGGTGAAAGAGCAGCCGTGGCCTCAACCCCCGTGTTTATGTAGCCACGCTAGCCCTGGGAGAGCTCTTAATGAATGATGTGGATAGATGGACAACGCAGCTAAAAGCACACACTCACACGCCCGTGTGAGGGCTGAGGAGCACACACACCGAGGATTTACACGTACTCTATGTCGAGGTCATGGAGGTCGTGTGTACAACTCATGCAACTATGTACTCTGCGTCTACATGTGCTAGGAACAGGGGGGGAGAAAAAGCATCAATAGAAAAACATTTCCCAGTACAAAAAAAGAAAGAGAGACAAACCCGTTAGAAGAAGGCTATGCCAGCATCCTGCAGCGATGTCTGTCACTGAAAAGCCCAACAGAGTCGCTTCTTCAGGGGAAAGGAGGTTTCTCTTTGTGTTCCCACATGCTCGTCCACAGCCCCACTGAAACAGCCTGCCGTCACCTGTGTGTCATCAATGAGCAAATTAGGTCCAATTAGTATATTTGTTCAATTTCCTAATTCAACCATAAAAAGGAATCCTGTCATCAGCAAATTATTTACATGAATAAAAAAGAATGTTTCTTGTGGAGGATAAGGAATTTTTAGTATGTTCCAAAATGAACAAACAAATTTCTAAATTTCGTCCACAAATGGGTTCTTGTGGAACATGACAAGTACAAGATAATAACTCCAAACAGTTGATGTTTTGCACCCCGTGCAGTCCCCCCATTAATTGCAAAGTACAGCAGGGGCTTCTAGCCCCCCTGCAGCTCCTCTTGGCTCTCTCTCCAGCACACCTCTAGGAGCATGTTGTCCTTGTTGTGCTGCTGCTGCACGGGGGCCTCTGGAGATAAATTATGGATGCAACGCAAAAGCTGTAAAATTTGTTGTATCTTCTATTATCTTCATGTTAAAGGCCACAAAAGCTCTTCAGTGAAGTCAGCCATTAAGAAATGACAGGTATTGCTATCAGGCTTCTTTATAGGCTATTACCTGCAATGACAGCAGCTGCTGCTGCACCACTGTACGGCCTATCACATTATTTGCAGCTAAAGTCAGCTACTGTGTCATTTTGCCTCATTTTCTTGACAGTGCTATCATAAATCCATTGGGCTGCAGGGGAAACTGTCGACTACCTCGATTATCTTCATAGCCTGAATGAATTCTGAAATGTATGTAACAGGCAATGACTGTTATGGATCAGGAGCCAGGGCCATATTCTCGCTAACTCTCTCTCTCTCTCTCTCTCTCCTTCCTTGTATCTCTCTCAGGTGATGTGCTGATCGAGGGCTCGAGGGCTCTGATATGCGCATAAAACTGAGTAAAAGAGGCGAACTTTGAAGCGCACGGTGACAGCTTGCAACGACAGACTCCACACCAAAAATCTTAAAGATGTTCCCTCACTGATTTGTGCTTGTTGAGTTTACAAATTCAAAACGTAGAAATTTAATATATAAATATCGCAACTGGTGAACAGTTAACGGCTGAAACCTTATTTTTTTCGTCATGGGAGACCAAAGGAAAAAAAAACAGGTAATGTGTGCATTGCTCCTCGAACAAACAAATGACTGAATTCTCAAAGGGCTAACATTTTAATTACTATCTATTAAATGATAACATGTTGGCTGGATGTTGTATAACCCGGCAGGCCCACACAATGTGTCACAGTACCTGTCAGTACAAGATTGTGGTTTGCCCCACAGGTGACCTTCGACACATGGTCCACACCCTCCACCAAGCGTGGGACAACCACATTTTCATTAGAACCACTGCCAATTTGCCCATAATCATTGTGCCTGTAGGGAGAAGAGTATAAACACATAATTAAAATCATAATTAATTACCTGCAGGCATTATCTCCACACTCCATCACATTTTCAACCATATACGAGGCAATTTCAAAGCATGAAAATATTGCACCTTTCAATTTCTATAGGGTAGAACAAATAATCGAATTAATTAAACTATTGCAGCGAGCAGCTTCCACCAGGGACGGTGAAACATATGTGTTGCCTCCCATTTCTATGAATCCTCTTCGTGACAATAACGAGACTCAGCCCTATCAGAAGTGAAACACCTCACTAACTAATTAGACTCTCAGGCTGCAGTCTGACAAAATAAAAAGAGGAAAGTGCTTGAAGGGAGTCTTGCTCTCCCGCAATTTGCATCTGCCACTTTTTACTGCATCTGTTCCAAGTGCCATTCAACGTTCTCGTCCTCCTTTTGTTGGGAAATGTTGAGCCCCAACTATTTAAGCTCACCTCCTACCTACCCGGAGCTTTGTTCCTGCTCCTCTGCAGACCAGTAATGAGCCAACCGCCACAAAACTGCAAGGAAATTAATGACTCATTACGGACGGGGCCTAGACCGCACCGCAGCCTCTCCACCTCCCCCGCTCCACCCACATGCACGCATGTAATCCTCTCTCGCTCTCGCTCTCCTCCTTTTCTCCTCTCTTACCCTCATCCCCTCAGCCCGTACAGAAAGACCCCAACACCTCCCTATCAATTAGAGCCTATTACAGGGCTCCCATGCTAGCAGGGTAAAGAAAGAGGGCCTTCACAGCTCAAGAGTGTGTGCAGGAGAGATTGGGCGAGTTGAATGAGGAGCCTTAAGGTGCTCCTTTCACACCCTTGCCCTTATCCATTATGCCAGTCTGTAAAGCCCCCTAGGAGAAACGTGCGGCCCCAAAAAGACTCGGGGATGAAAATAAGTCAAGGGAGGGATTCTTGGTCACACCTTTTCCCTTTACTCCAGTGTCACATTATATCATAACTAGTCCTTAAGCAAAGCAACATGGTCACTGTGCCCCTCCTGTGGATGGAGTATCAGGCAAAAAAAGATGTCAAGCTCTGAATGATATTTATTAATCAAACAACACATCCTCATACCCTCCCCAAAAAACCCACAATGGGTCACGTTCTCCTGGCTCCACAAGAAACATGCAAAACTGTTTGTGGCGTTCACCACTGAATGTGCAGAAACTCGCACTAAAACAAATAATTAGCATATTGAGCTGTTGTTCTAAGAAACTAAAAACTCTGTTTAATTCACATTTTTCCTTCAATGTGAAATGAACACACAACGGTAAAGTGATTGACACGTGAGCCTCAAGGTAACCGGTTTAAGTCTGCACCCGGCAGCCTTCCCGTGGGAAGTCTGCACGCCCTCCCTCTGCGTGCACGAGCATTCTGCGTGTGCTGCGATTCCCTCTGCCAGTTTGAAAAAAACAAAAAAAAAAACATGCGAATTCGGTGAGTCTGAATTGCACCAAAGTGTGTGTGTGACCGCCTGCCTCTCTGTGTCCACCCTTTGATGATCTGTCCAGGGTCCAGCCTGCCTTCACACAGTGTCACCCGGGATCAGGGCCAGTGACCCCGAGTCGCACGATGCGGGACAGAAGACAAATGAACGAAAACCCTTTTTTGATGCATCCGACCGCTCACCCTACACTTTTAACCGAGTTCCCACCACAATTTCAACAACCATCAGAAGTTTCAATATATAAGATAAAAGAATAATGATTATTTTTACAACATTCCGCCTCTTTGTCATAATATTTTTTTTTATGATGAGATGTATTTATACCATCCATGTCAGTGTTTACATCCACAATGAAGCAGATATTAACAAGATGAAGCAAGTGGTGGACAAGCACCTACACATGAAAATTCATGCCCCTATTGATTTCTTTTAGTTTCACTCCCTTTTAGCCTCCGTTGCATTCCCCCAGGCAATACCTACTTATTCATGGGATTGTTGGTCTTTGTTCGGGGGGGAAAATACTGTTCTACATTGCCAGCATTTTAGAATATCTTTTCTCTTTTTTTGCCTGATAGGATATGTATCAGCTTTTCATTCAAGCATTCTATGCTCACTGGCTTTTGAAGCTACGGTGCATTTCAAGGCAATCCCTCCGAGAGTGAATGGGTGAGATCACATGGGTTTGAGGTGGTTTAGAATGGCAAATCCTGCTGAAAGTGTCATTTCCAGTCGGAGACATCAATTTGGTGCGTGAAACAGGGGCCCAGGAGAGCCCGACAGCCTGGGAGATTCCTGACAAGAGCAAAGGGCCTGGGGATCAGCTCGTACTCACCTGGATAAGACGGGAATTTCACAAAGCGCTTCAAATACATGAAGCAAAGTGTGAAGGGAGGAACAGACGAAGAAACACGATAGACAACTTAAAATAAAGTGCGCGGAGAATCTGATAAGACGAGCCTCTTTAACAACACGTCTGCAGGATATAATGAGCCTTTGTAAAGGATTCACCAACATCGAGCGACTCCATTTGACATGTTTGTTCTACAGGGATTCTCGAAAAATAAAAACGACATTCGAAATAAGTTTTTAATCTCGGTACAGTTCCGGAAATTCCACTTCAACACCCAAACGGGTTCAGAAGAACTCTACTTGTTGTCCTCTTTGACTTTGATACAATTGTATACAATAGTTGTTTGCATTAATGAGAAAAAAAATACAAAAGTTGAGTTGATCAATGACCCCCATCTGGGACGGACTGTCAAAGCTCATAAATATGGTTAATAGGGAGATATTAAACCAGTGACACGCACAAATTAAAAATCTAAATTATTGGTAGCACCATTTCTGCCCCAACATTTTGGTAACTGTAAAACAGTGCACATAGCCAGCAGTATTATCCCTAATATAAAGCCTCAATTAGCTTAAGTGAGAGCAAAATGGCTGATAATTATTGCACCAGCTCATTAAGACTTGTTTTGACACTAAAAACCACTTAAATCACCGCACAGGCATAAACACGCGTGCAGATGCACACACACACATGCAGATGTTTGGAGTTTATTCCCGTCATAATGAGGCGGAGACTGTACAGGTTGAGTTTTCACTTGTTTAGAGGAAAAACTAAACATTTCAGAATAGATTTAATAGGGTCGTACCATTACAGGAGCAATTTATAAATAAGTGTGTGTGTGTGGGGGGAGGGACACATTTAATAAGATAATTTCTTACAGATAAAACAGATGGCAGAGGCGGGCACCACGTGCACCTCGCATTTACTTATAGACGACTTTGTTTTAAAGGGTCACGCGGCTCACGAAGTTTCAATAAGATCGCTGGATAAAAGCTGATCGTGATGAGGTCAATTATACATTCAGACAGATTTAGAAGACATCTTCAGGAAAGCAAACACCATTAGACTGTCAACTCTTGATTTTTTGAGAAAAAAAAAACAAGACGAAAGAACAAAGAGCACCAAAGCAAGACAAGGAGCTGCTGTACCTGCAATAGATCTTGGCTAATAATGATACGGGCTCCTGAGGAATAAAATCCTTGGGGCTGGCCATAAGAGTTTAAGATTCAATGCGGTGAAATACAATGTGCTGTAAAATATTAATGTGTGTGGTAAAATTATGCTGGTGGTAATATTTTAGATTGCTGCTGTCTGTAAAAGAGACGTATCTATATTTATTTACAAGCAGGGATAGTGGATAGGGGGCTTTGTTTGAAGCCGTGTTTATGAATATCGACTCTGGCTCCAAGGTAAGTGGCTATAAATCTGCGAGAGGATCTTTGTAAAGTTCCCTTGGAGGACATAACTTCAGCTCTAACCGTCTCCTTCCTTCACTTGACTTTTAAACATTTAGATGTAGCCTGGCCAAATACATTTGGAGCAGCATCTAAATTATGAAGGCTTCCACTTTGATAGTCCGAGTGGTAACCAATCGAAGCTGATGAATTGAGGCAATAGATTTATCCAGGCGAGGAACATGGGTGTGTTGGGCTGTTGATCTGAAGTGTTTACAAGTTTAGGAAGAACTGCCGTGTTCGAGACGTTGATTCAGAGGCAAAAGGCGCTCCAGATCCACCCAGCTTCGCACCGTCTGCCCACGCTCACTTAAAGAGACTTACACCAGGTTCAGATCATTATTTCTACAAAGTATGCATGCAACGTTTAACTTTTCAGCCAGTTCTTGGAATGTGAGTCTCTCTGGGTAGAATGATGAAAAGTGAGAACTACTTTAAGCCCAGAGCATGACCTGTGCTAATGAGAAGAGCGTTCCTTGTATGATCAAAAAGATCATATATCACGTACTTCATACCACCTAAGGCTATCAAGGCCAGCTGGAGAAGTTCTGCAGGTCCCCACTGGCTGCACTGTTAGTGGATGACTCATTTACACCCCCTTTTTCCTTGCTCCTCTGCAGCCTATCTTTAACATGTTTATCAATTTATTTAGGTTCAAGGTTCTGAAGTTCAGATCACAGGGGTGATTGCATTAGTAATAGTGCCGCAGATGGCCGACCCGGAGATGATGGACACGGAGTTCTGTATCCTGCGGCTGCGATGATTACATAGGAGCGAGGATTAAGAGAACTGATTTCTTTCCCGGTTGAGTTCAAAGGGCTCAATCAAAGTGTTTCACTGCTGAACTCTTGCCCCTCACTTTCAATGCATAATTAACTGACAAGTGGTGATAAGGTTGAGCCCAGTGAAAATACTGTTTTTGGGTTTCTGCCTGGTGATGAATGCTGCAACAGTTGATGTCACTACGCACTAATAAATGGCTGGAAGCTTCATTGATCCAACCAGCTAATTCCAAGAAAATAGCTTCCTCCTGAGCGAAATTGGAGAAAATTGACAACCCCCCCATTAAAGCCCCATCGCTCTCCTCCATTTCTTTTCATTTTTATTTCTTTCCCTCCAATGTGCCTCCTGCTTTCTCCGGCCAAAACCTCAAGACCTATTCGCCAACTATCTCTCCCGAGCCATTGTGTCCCGGACGCTGCCTGACATGAGGTATAAGTTCACACCCCCCAACACGGGAAGAAAGGTGCTAAACAAGTTCTTAAGGACATGTCACAGCACACTTTAGGAGCCTCACGGTAATCCAGGGGTGTTTTAGATGTGGCAGAGTGAACGGAGCATCTTCACCTGAGACACACACGGAACAACCAGTAAATATTCAAGCCTGCATTGTTTTGGCTTAAAAACATGATACTATCATAACTGCCTTCAAATATAGGTTTACTGATTTAATCTTATTTTTGTCACATGAATAACATGATAATGTCGTGATTTTATGTGATATAAATCTGAATTTTGAGACTGGCGTGGCACCAGAAGACAATGGTGATAAGGACATTTTTTCTTAAAAAAAAGAAAAAAAAATTAAAAAACTTGTTGCTTAATAATGTTGCTGAGTTGATGTTGATAGAAGGTAAGAAATCTTGAATGACATCAGAAAAGGATATTTCACTTAGAAAAAAGCCTCGAACGATCAGTCTTTGATGGACCATCACACAGAGAAAGACTTTTATCAGATATTAGAAATTTGATGAACAAAGGTCTCATAAAACAACAGCTAAGTGTAGTCAAATAAATAAGATAGCAATAAATATTCACATCCCTTTGTATTTTTACATTCCGTCTCACTTTTTTTCCTCAGCTTCAGGAGAAATTCTGAACTCGAATCTCTTCTTTCTTGCAAGACCACGTGTGTTTGCAGTTCCAGTGTGAGTCTGAGATCTAATGCAATTAGACTACGTTCAGTGCCTAATCAGTCTTGATTACTTGTTGCATGTTACAAACAGGCAGCCTCCTGAATCCTGGAGGCATGAAGTTTGAGTCGCACTAATTAAAGGTGATGCAGAAATGAGGGAGAGAGAAACAAACTAAATACATGATTATGAAATTGCAAAGAAACATTATATAATCTGTGGTGATACTCAAACAGACCCAACATGTGGTTTATTGGTTCAGTACGTTTTTTTCAGTTTGAGATTCTGCAGTGGTTTAGGAAGCAGGGGAGTCTGTTTGACACTTTAGAGACCCTAAATCAGCGGTGTCCAATCTCGGTCCTGGAGGGTCTCAGTCCTGCATGCTTTTAGTGTCTCCCTGCTCTAACACACCTCCAGCTGATGAATGTGTCAACACGGAGCTTAATAACAAGCACGTCATTACAACCAGATGTCCCAAAGCAAGTACACGAAGTCTGAAACGTTCAGGATTGTGACCCTTCTGAATCCACACTGGCCACCGCAGCCATGAATGCTTAGTGCATTTAATTTCTAATCTGATATACATACATACAGTCAGACTTGAGAGGAGAGCCCACGTGAAATGATCCAAATGGCTAACACGTTTTTTCCAACTCAGGTCACACAATAACAACACCCGCTAAAAGGGCCAAATGTGCACAGAGTATTACAAGTAAAGTGGTTGAACATTTGCCCCATTGCCCCAATCATGAACCGGTAAAAGCTGAGGGGATATGAACCAGTTTTACCCGAAAGTTTCCTCAAACAACCACACGGTGTGTGTATTTTTTTTTACTCCTCTCACTTCCTGTTTTGTGGCTGAAAATCATGTGGAGCCCACACCACTCTAAGCCAGTATTTACAGTTACGATCTGGCTGTTGTTTTCCCAATGAGCCGAGCTGTGCCTTGCTTTTTGCTTTTTTTTCTCTTTTTTTATTCATTTAGCTGTAAGGCAGAGTGTGATAAGACAGAACGAAGACTTCCCTCATAACGAGGCACATGCCAAGTCTGACATAATCCAATCTGGTCCATTTTCATCAGCTTTTGTTTTGTGTTTTTTGCTTCTCTTTTGGACTTTCCTTTGGTTCCAACGATGGCTCAAAAACCTGAAATGACACAATTCGGTCGCACTTGTATGGTGGTACGGCTGCAATCCAAACGGCTTTTCTGCAGAAAAATCCTTGAAGACCCACACACATTTAAATCTGGCCCTGGGGGCAACAGGCTCTAAACCACCGAGATAAAAAAACATCCAGGCCAAAAGCAGAAATATATATTTTAAGGAAGGGCTTACCATGGCAACAAAAAGGCATGTCAAACTTGTGGAAAGGAGGCATTCTGACTGAGGAGTAAACACAGACCAGTGTGCCCGTAGGAAAGCCTAGGAAAAGCTCTCCGCATATTAAAGGGCCCAGCCTCATACATGTATACAGCAGAAAGAGAGACAATGGCGATAATAACAGGCGAGGCGTCAGGGTGCGGAAAGACGGTTAAACGGTCATTTGCGAGAAGAAACGTAACAGGGCCTAATAGAGGCTGCGCCACAGGCAGGGTGTTGCAGAAGCAAACAAACGGTTCCTACCTAAATACGCTATTTAGCCTCATCGAGATTCCTAAACTCCCATTTATCGGTCTGCAGTCAGCCAAAGCCTTCACCGTTCAGCAAGGAAACTATTTTGCTGCATGTAAACCATAACTCCAGGTGCTGCTGAAGACTGAGCACAAGCAGGAAAAGTGAAATACTGCCAGGTACAACTTTGCAGGACTTTTGCAACAGCAGCTTTCAGCCATAAAGTGCGACAGGACCACAATAGTAGTAGATATTTTATGAAGCTGTCCATGTGTGCTCATAAAATCGGGTAAATCTCAAACTACTTTGCCTCAAAATCGAAGACAGGGAGGAGAAATGTGGCACCCTGCTGCTCGGTGGCACACTGAGCCACCTTCATGGCAAGCCGCTGATGCGCAATGAGGATATTTTCAATCCTCAATAACATCTGACGGCAGCAAAACAAATTTAAAAAAAAGAAAAAAGAAAAAGGGTGTGAAAGAAGGTAAAAAAGACAGAGTGGGATTCTCACAAAAATAAAAATCCCTGCAATGTTCCCCCTTTTTCTGCTCACACTCATGCCGTGAATGCTTATATTTCAAGTGTAAACACAATCAGTGCTGTGCAGGAATGATAAAAAGCTGTTACTCTTATTACAGGAGAAAATAACAAGCTCTCATGAAGGGATTGATTGTTGTCAAATTGTAGATCTTTGTAAGAGGACTGTAAAGTAGAGCTAAGTCTCCATTATAGGATGCTGCTGCTACATTGCTTTTGATTTTCTGTCAACATCCCTCTCACCAACTAGGCAGTGTATTTGCTAAATGCATCGGGGCCAAGAAATGGATTGAAAATAATGTTTGTCTTCTGCAATCCAAATTGTGTCAAACCAGTCGGAGGTACCGCAGGTCTTTTATTCCGCGTGTCTCACTCTGCCAATGTTTATAGATACTGTAGGACGGCTCTGAATAGCCGACTGCACAATATGGGTGTAGTTACTGTAACAAAACCGAACATAAATTAACCGTGAACCATGCAAGCAGGCAACTCACTCCTGCAAAGCTCTTTTTCCCTGATGTGGGGATTATACACAAAAAAGAAGTGAAAACTGTTCTCTCCAAACATGTCCTCACACAAATCAATGCCTGTTTAATAAACATGCTCCCCCCCCCCCATGTTTTACACTCAAACAGTGTTTTATGATGGTAATGATTATTGAAATGTTTTTAACAAATTCAGCACATAAAATACAAGTTCCAAAAAGTTTTTAAACCATGAGATAAGACAATGTTTACAGTAATTCAAGCTTAGATTATATACTAATCCCTTCCTTTATGCTTTGTTTTTTTGAAGTTCGACTGGCTGTTCAGAGGAATGTCAGACATCACATTCGAACAGGAGGTTAACATTACAGTGACTAACTAATGACTGTTTACCTCCTCAACTTTCACCACACAACGCAAAAATTCCAACATGTGCACACGCCCGGACGGCTCGTGTCCCCTCGCCGGTCTGAGCACTTACCTAATGCCTCATAAACACACCAAACTTGCATCGTCCTCCGGTTGCTACGCTGCCCTCCCACTCTGTCTATTATAAGTCAGTCATGTGCACTCTCTCACCCTTCCCCTCTCCCTCAGAGTCACGGCCCTTCTGTCCCCTCTAAGTACCCCAATAAATTCAAATGTAATGCTCCTAAATGAGATCACTTACATGTGCCATTTCTCTTCAACTATATTTATCATCTAACACTTTGGCCTTCATTAACAAATAGCACTCAAGGAGGTGGCAGTGGTGGGTGATTTCTCATCCCTGCTGTGGGAATGAGGGAGGGAGGGAGGGAGGGAGCGAGGGAGCGAGAGAGAGACAGAGGGGGGGTGTATGAGAAGGCCGTCACCAGAGGACACCAACTGCACAGGGTGGGGGTTGACACTTCACTCTGTGACGTAGGTCTTCGTGTTTCATGAGGTCAACTACGAGCCCCGGCCATGAGAGGGGGACAGAAAGTGCGAGCTTCAGTTCCAAAGGGAAGGACGCAGCTCGGCACATTTATCCGACATTTAAAAAAAAATCCTGACATCCGAATCATTTTGTTCACACGATTTATATAAAAACACTGTTGCAGCCACCCGGCGTGCAAAAGGATGCATAGATGACTCATCTGTGCTCACCGAAAGGGTTCAAAATCATAATTTTAACCTGCAGCAACACATGCAAGGGCACACACACACACACACACACACCCTCCTTCACAACACTATCAAACAATAAACACAAAACACAGAGGCCACCCACTG